>QBDW01000289.1:0-57091 GCA_003261595.1 Maconellicoccus hirsutus
CCCCTTGTCAAAATCCTGGCTACGCCACTGCTTCAACAAATCACAGAATCGAAACCCTACTTCCTTACAAGAAGCAGTCAATTTTTTTGTTTCACATGAAAATCTATGGGATATTACATCTGAAATGAGAACGCTGTGCGTTATGGTATTAACTGCCCCCGCATCATCAATCACTTGCGAAAGATCCTTTTCAGCGATGGAGCTACTAAAAACTTACCTCAGATCTACACTCACGGCAAAAAGATTGAATAAAACGAATATGGCGAGTTACTCCAGACTGAAATAGATAACCTTATGGATGAATGGATCCAGAAAAATAAATATCGATCTTCTACCTTTACTTTAAAATAATTAATTTGTATTTGTATCTTGTTTGATTAAAAAATTGGAAGGGGGCACAAACGATTTCTTTTAAGGGTCAAAGGGTTCGAAAATGTTGGCAACACGCGGAAAAAATTTACTCTGTCACCGCTGGTGCCTGCTATTGGTTCATTGGACAAAAAACTCATAAATAATGGCCCCACCACCTCTTACATTATTATTTCGCATATTGCTATGCGCACCACGAAAACAAGTTGTATTATGTTAATTTCAAAATAACATTCAACTTGTCGTTAAAAAGGATAAAAATGGAATCAATTTTCGACATTAAAATCTCACTCGAGTGTTCCAGGTTAATGCTCCTAGATTGCGCGAGATTCACGTAAGAAAGTTTCAAAAAAACGGCAACTTCGTCGGTCTAACTCGTAATATTTTGACAAGTTATAAACTTTTATTAATAAAACATCGCTCGGCGCGGAATTTTACGCGATTTCAAGCCTTCAAGGCTGCCGCGAAGTGCGAATTTGAATTTTTCAACAGCTCAAACTTACGATCATTACGCGAATTTCCCAACAACGAATCGTTAACGTCGTTCGCGAAACTTTACACGTATTAAGACGTTAGAAATGACGTCTGCCTTGATCGAGATACTATTAAAAATTTATGACGTATTCGTGGACGACAGGAGCGATGCCACGTCGATTCGTCCACTACATGCGAGTATAATGCTCGGTAAAAAGATTTGTATCCGTATGTAACAAGCTTTAATTGATTGTGTCCTACCTAAAGTTGTTTCATTTAATTTACGTCGAGTCGTGAAACGTAATGCAAAGCTTTAGTATCCATTTCCTGTAATTGAATACTACTCCGCGAAGCGAAGAAAAAAAACTATTGCATATTCTGTCGCGTAATGATAAGAAATTACAGCGTTCTTTACAATAGCGTTTTAGACTTTAACGTAAACATCATTCGTCGAGTTTTTTTCACTTTTTCAAAAGCTTTCGTCAACCGAGTTTTTACTTTTTTAAATCCGCAGCTTTGTACTTTACAGTATTCTGAACTTTTGCCCCGAATACACGTACGTCGAAGAAGAAAAAAAATCGCACGAAAAGGAAAATATTTTGTATCTGATTTTAGAAATTCTTTTCTACTTTTTAACATTCGTCGTACTTTTTACTGGCTCGAATGAACCTTCGATAATCAAAACCCGCGCGGGAAAACATAACGTCGAGCTTAGCATTGCAAAAGATAAAACATCGCTCGAAATGAATGGCCTTATCCGCGGTGTTGTTTTGCTTCGGTGGAGAGACTTAGATGAATATAAAAAGGTATAAGATTACTAGACCTTGAATACGAATAAGATGCATTTATAAATTATTTGACTACATTTTGTAAATACCTACTCGCGTTGGGCAATTCGCATATTTTCACGTTTCAACGATTGTAATTTTTTTCCCACCTCCTACGTCGCCTCACCTCGCCTTCACCTAAAGAAAAATTTTCGCTATTTGCGCGGAAACACGCCGAGAATATGATTGGTTAAGGTGGAAAAATACGCGCAAAAATCATCCCGCCGTAATTTGAATTTTAAATCGTTTAAAATGCCTGTATCAAAAAGACGAGACAATTTTAGCGTTTTTCACGTATATAAAACAATTTCCTGAATTTGACGTTTTAAAAGGTTTTATCGCTAATATAAAAGTGCTACCCTCGTTGAACGTATTGTTCGCAACTTGCACGCTTCCCTTTTCACATATAAGATTTCTTTTTGTAATACGAACTCGACAAAAGCCAAGAAAGGTCTCATTATTGAAGAGCTTTTATAACAACCAAAAAATTTTCCGTACTTGAGAAATCAAAGTTATATTATTACACAGTTTGAACTGAATAGTTGAAATTTTCACCTTAAATTTTATCAAGTATATAACAGCCGGTTTGTGACTTGATAACGAGAGCAGATATTTCCAGTTGATTGTTTCCGCACACTTGCGATGGAAATTTCATAAACACTTTGAAATTTTCCATCGTGTCGATGACGTAGTTTCCATTTACGTATTTGCTGTTGATTTTGTTCTTCTGCCAGTCAAATTGTCGGCGAAGTTTGATCGCCGCCAGCGTGCAATGTTTTAAGGTGGCTTATTGAAGCATGTTGCGTGTACTTTGGATGTTCTGTTTTTGTACTAAGGCGATACGGAGTAACGGTAATGTACTTTTTGCAGATGTATCCTTCCAATATTGATGGGAAATTTTGAAGTTTTGTAGAAGAAGAGGGATGAAGGGATTAGAAAAGTAACAAGTTTGCTCATCAGGTTACATTATAACGAACCCACCGAATAATCCACGCATTAAAAACTCCGACAAATCAATTAAACCGTTAAACTTCAATAATAACCTCAGGTTCGTTGAAAATTTCTACCAAGGAAGACTTGAAAATAACTCTAGACACAATTCCAGCAATTTTTTTTTAAATATTGAAAAATCGCAAACGTGCCCCCGTCAGGTTAATACCGCCCACTGCGTTATAGCGGAACTGTTTTTGTGGGTTTACGCGGTTGTGGCGCGTAAGCGTACAACTTCCGCTGTAACGCGGTGGGCAGTTTCAACCTGACGGGCTCGCGTTCGTGAATTGAAAATATTTTTTTACGTGAAATTTATCGATTTTTTGGATACATTGCGTTTTTTTTCCTCTTATTGTACTCTTAAACACATTAAAATGTTTTTAAAAAAACAAAAAAATGTTCGAACTGTCTATATTTTTTATCTTTTACAATTTTGAGTTATTTTGGAAAACATTCATTTGCTGTTTTTGTGTCAGAAATGGGCCTATTTTAGCCGTTTTTAAAAAATAAAAACCAGGGCTGTTACGTTGTATCAGTTGGGGTGGAGACCATACTCAAAGTTCGTTTTAGGACTTCAGGAGTCTATTTTGACTATTTTTATCGATGACAGTTTATATATAATTTTAATTATATATATGTATATATATATTTTTTTGCATTTTAATCGGGTCAGTTTCAACAAAAAAAATTCAAATTTAAGTATTAAGGTTCTTTTGGCGAGTCCACTTGGTGATTAGAGTGGGAACTGGTTTGGATCAAAATTTGGATGTCACTTTTTTCAAGGAGGGGGAGGGGGGAAAAAAGCAAAAAACGACTAAAACATAACTCAATCGACAGAGCATCGAAATATTTACAACATATCCAAAAAGCAGCGTCCTAAACCATTTAAGAGGGGAGGTTCCTCATTATTTTACCTAGAAAAGCTTAGTGTCATGGTTGCAGCCCCCTCAAATTAACTTAGGAGGTCGTGCTTTGGCATGTACATATAGTGGATGCCCGAATAGTCTCTTTTGGGGGTATCGACCTTTCACCTTCCCCACGCCTTTTTAACCTTAAAAAACATTATTTTTGGGTCTTCTTTAGGGGTTCTAATTTTGTGTTATGACTACAGACCCCCCTCCCCCAGTTGACCTAAGAGGTCATGCTTCGGTATGTACATGTAGTGGGTGCCTGAATAGTTCCTTTTGGGGGTATTGACCTTTCACCTCTCCCCACCCTTTTTTAACCTTAAAAAACGTGATTTTTGAGTCTCTTTTAGCGGTTTTCAATCTTACCTCATGTAGAACAATTAGAAAAATAGTTCTTTGTGGTGGTATTGTAGTACTACCCTGCTTGAAAAGTTGAATATACCTTTTATTCTCATCTGCCAAAGAACTACATAATTCATCGAATGAGTTTTAATTTACTTAGCAAATAATTACGCCTTGGTTCGTCTTTCCTGCGAGTAAGTCAATGGTCATTAGAAAAATGTTCTCTACAGGAAACAAACGTAGTAAAACCGAACGATACTAATAACTGTCGATATATTTGAAATGTATTCGAAATACGGTAAGAAAAAATGCCGAAATAAAAAAAAAGACGTAACAAATCCTCCGAAAGAAAGGAACGATAAAGACGACGAACCGCAGGAGGACGACAACGACGACGTAGATTACAGAAAAGGATCTGTTTCGGTGAAAGACGACGATGAAGATTTAAAAAAGGGAACTAGCTCCGCAACCGACGAAGATTATGAAAAAGGAAGCGCTGCCTCGAGGGACGACATAGTCGTGAGATTGCCTTCTGAAGACCGAAAGGCATTTGTCTCCGAAAAAAGCCTACAAAAATGAAGCTACGTTTGTAAAAAGGGGGGAAAAATGGAAATTCTACTTAAAACAAAGATAAACTATTACGTCGTATTTTTCAAAGTAATCTGTGATCTGAATTTCGAAATATCGTTATATTTGGTAAACTTAATGAAAATATGATTACAACGAGGTTTTAACGAGAAACGACCATCTTCGTTGGGAATTGCGACGTTACGCGTTGAAAAAAAAAACTTCGCGTAGTTGAGGTCAAGATAGTAAAACCCAAGCCCTCGTACCGTATTTCACTTTTAGGCTCTCTATCGTGACCGAAATTACATTAATTTGTAATTATTTCGTATGCAGTGGAAAGGCGAACCAACTCGGAAAGGATGAGTATTTCAGGAAGTCTTCCCAACCGCAACTATCTCGCTGCTTGGAGCCTTAGTCAAAAGATCAATTTACCATTAACTACGGTATATTTTGAGATTAAATTTTAAACAAGTCCGAGTAAATACCGAAGAATCTGCGAATAATCTTTAATTTATCGGAACTGGAATTACGCGTAAATTGTGTAACTTTCGAGGTTTTTTTTTTTGTTGAGAAATTCGCAACAAATATGTCGAAATGGAATGGAAATACCATCTTGCACGTTAATTCGGTCGAAGGGAGTAAGATAATTACTTAATCTGGCGAATTGGCCGAGTATGCTCGCGTATTACAAAGGTTTGAAAATTACATCTAGCCATAAAATCACACCGATGTATTAAGATTCGGGCTAAAAATACCCTAAATTAGGTTAACGATAGTGTAATATTTTATCCTGCAGGTGTTATAATTTTTTCACCGCCTTGGAAAAGCGCCGAACGCCGAAGCGTGGTATTTTAAAGTAAACGTGGATATTTATTGATAAAACTTTTAACGTTCGGTAATAAAACAGTAATGCTTATCTGGATAAAATGCTGCGAAAACTCGCGTATTCGAAACGTTTGGTTTTCTAACAATGCTATTTAAATTTGCCGATCGTGTTTCTTTCACGTTGACTTTTCCGCGTATCGGGGAAATTGATGACGTTCGAATATACCTTTCGTTTGCATATTTTGATTTTTTTCCACCTTATTTTCGTCCTCCTTCTTTTGACGGCGCGGCGTTTGAATACAAAAAAAAATAAAAATTGAGCCGTTAATGTAAACTTTTTTACGATGTACGAATCATAATCGATATCTCGCTTCTTTTGGTATCTCCTTAAAAAAATATATAATGAAAATGTTAAAAGCCAGGCTCGCTTTCGTTTTAAAATCTATTTAACGCGAGAATTCAACGACGCGAAACGTAAAATTAATTTTTTTTTTCGTTAAAAACACGGCATATCGAATAACAAAAATTTTAATATTTTAAGACGGAAAAATGTAAATTAAAAAACAGAAAAACTTACCTAGTTTTGAGTAAACAACTATGGGCGTATTTTCGTTTATTTTTCCATCGCGATTATTTTAGATGTAATAATTAATACGAGCGCCCGCGTAACACCGACGAGATATTTAATAATTTATCCATTGTGAAAAAAAATGTAACTAATTCTTGATTCTACTTGAAGCTGAGCGGTTTAGCGAATAATTTATTATGCCAGGCAGTGTTACCAGTTCGAGGATTTACGCTAATAACGAGCGTTGTAAAGAAGATAATAAATGTTTTAAAACGTCGAGAAGATGGGATAGTGACGATAATACGACGATATATCGCCATTAGGTGTAAATGGACAGTGAAAATTGTTAAAGTAGACTATGTAAGAGATGAGAAATTGAATCGAGCGCGTTCACCGTGATGTTTTTTCACTGCTGCGACGAATTAGTAAAATGCATTTATTATTCTTTTAACGATTTTTAGATAAGAGTCGTATTTTTACGGCGTTGAGATTCGGACTGCACTTTGGTACTCGACGAAACTGAGTTTTTTCTTTTTTTCTCTCTTTTCACTGGAGTACTTTTTTGCGTCAATTGAACTGTGTCAAAGTAAATTATACCTCGGGGTTGGAATCGTAAAAAAGGGTAGTTTCTTTGCTTCAAATAATAAATTGACAGTTATAAAATTTTCGAGAAATCTCTCGAGCTTAGGTTCGCCGATGTTTCATTTTTGCCTGGTTTTTTGCATAAGGAAAATTTAACGTTGAAATTGACGCGATATTTAGTTGACGAAGATACGATATGATTCCTTGTTTGGTCGAATTTTCTTATGTAATTGAATCCTGCTTGATGAAATGAAGAGATGTGAGACACTCAACAGAAGCAAAACTTGCTAGTTAAATAAACCAAAGTCAAAGCTATGGCTCAAGATTCATTTTTTTTTGCGAAAATGGTCGTTTTCAAAATTCAAGAGCATAATTGGATTTTCAAATTGTTGAGATTTGTGGAACATTACTGAAAAAAAGTTGTTCTTCGCTGATGGCCTTGACCTTGGAAAGGAGATTGCTTCAGGGAGAAAAACCAGATTTCAAAAACTACCTAGAATTAACTCAATTAATTTTGTAAAATCAAATAAATTCAATATTGACTGTTATAACGTCGGAAATTTCTTTAAACCTACTGCTAGAATAAGTAGAAATTGTTCTTGAAGATGAAAGTTCAAGTTTACGGTATAAAGGGTGGTACCACTTATATCAAAGTTCGTCTACTGTTAGACGTAACTTTTCTGAAGAAAGTACGAAGAAACGTCCTTAATTACAGCTTTCTGGAATTGAGTTTTTTTTCATTAAAAATTGAAAAAAAAAAGGCAGTACATGGCGTTAATCCACGGGTAGAAATTTGGGTGATCTCGGTTGCGACTCCCGCACGATTTTTAATGAAAATGTTATTTCTCAAAAGCGAGGAGAGTGAGACAGCTGAAAAGGCTATAGGCAGGTAAGCATAAGCGATTTGCCACCGGGTCCAGAATTTGATGATATTTGGGTGAGAGGTGGGTACCATCGAGATACGTTCATGACCAAATTTCAGCATCCCCTCACCCCCGTTTTCGATAAATTATTTTTTTTTCGAAAATCAGGTAGGAATTTTTTTCTTAAATTACAGTTAACGGATTAAATTGAAATTTTGCTACATAATAAACCCTTATAAGGGCCTTCCATGAAAAAATCAACAACCCCCACTCCAATTTTTCCCCCTTCAAACGGGCGTTTTCAACTTTATTTATTTTTTTTAGGTATCTATCTCACTCCGAAAATTTTTCAAACCTTATTTTTTAGATGTATTTTTGACCTCTAGATATCATATATTTTTTTCAAAATTTTGCCTCCACGGGGTCGTTGTCAAAAATCGCAAAAACCGCGCGCGCGTGTTAGTCGATACTTCCCACTATGCGGTAGCGCCTCGTTTACGCTTACGCGCGATGTTGCGTTAGGCATGTTACTACACGCCTAACACGACGTCGCGCGTAAGTGTAAACGAGACGCTGCTGCATAGTGGGAAGTACCGATTACCGCGCGCGGGCTTAAGCTCATCACTTGAATAATTTTTTTCTCAAAACCTACCGATTTTTGGGTTATGGATCGTATAACGTTTTTTGTTTGAAATAACTTTTAGATTATTTTGCGAGTTTTTTGGAGTCGAAAAAGACGATTTAAATCACATACAACAACCGACTAGCTTTTGGTGAACTTTTCTCCGAAAAGGTTGAAAGTTGAAAGTGGTCCCATTTTAAAGAATTTTTCACGCTGAATCCGAATATACCGGACTGCCAACCCTTAAGTGCTGGCTAAGAGGTGCCAGATGGGGTTGAAGGGGTAAAAACACGAAAAATCGCGTATTTTCGGGAGTAAATCCGGACAGGCGAATATTTGATAGTCTCAAGGCGGTGAATTCCTAAATCCGCAACTGACATACAGGATTTTCTCATTATAGAACTAGTCCATGGACTATTGGACTACGTGTTAATCGCGGATTTGAATAATACTTCAATTTTCACGTAGAGAATACCAAAAAAGAATCCCATTATCAAATTTCTGATTGTTAAAGTTGATTGGACTCATTGTCAGGAACTTTGGTTGCCTAATGGTGTCCTCATTTCTCTTTGAACATTGATCTCATGACAAGTTCTGAATGATTAGTGGACCAATGAATTGCGATTTGTAACGGAAAATTGTTAACATTGTGGCAATATGTGGTAAAATTATTGTAAAAGCAGGTAAAGGGATGTGCCTGAAAGAGATGATACGTTACTGGGGAAAAGCTAGAGAAAAAAAATACATTCGACCATTTATAACATTTTGTATGACAAGTCTAATAAAATGTATCGTAAAAACGACGTTCTCGGAAACCACATTGGGGCGCGCTTTCCAGCCTACCGCTTCCTTTCTCGTGTGCAGAAGAAGAGATTAAATATATCGGCGAGTATCGATACTAAAATAGAATACCAAAAGTGCGAATTACTTTTTAGAAATACACGTATCCGGATGAGAGGGAAATGGTATAGGTAGCATAGTGTTACGTATAAGAAAAGGAATTCCTCGGGAGGGATACGCGAAGGAGGCGTAGGTAAACCGAAGAAAAATATACGATATGAAGAACACAGGACAGAAAGATAATACGGAAAAATTTAGCTTAAAACAAAAAGCAATTCCCTAATGGAAGCGATAGCTCGCGCGGAGAAATACATCGCATGTATTATGTGGCCAGTTTTGGAATTCGTGTTATGCAACGACCAGTTTTCTGTTGGGGGTTTTGGCCGAGCGAAAAGTACTAAAAGAAACGTGCGAACTCCGGGGAATTGGACTTTACCGGAGAATGGAATTTTGTATTGGGACGTTTTTTCTTCTAAGCTAGTCGCTAGACTGTAATATTTTTCATAAATCATCGACGCAAGACGGACAGCTCCGACGTGGCTGGACCTCGGAACGCGTATCTCGAGCGGCCTTTCTCGCGAGCAAGGCGCGCGCGACTTGAATTATGATCGTTTTTGTTTCCCGATGTGTACATTTTCACGGATGAGGTATGCCAACTGTTTTCTGCTAAGTCGTTTCTCTCTCATTCGAAGGACGCTCGAGATGGAAGGAAAAAATGAAATATGGTTTTCTTTCATTTCGTTAAAGTATGTAACCCTCGCTTGGCCCTGTAGACGGAGAGCGTGTTCAGAAAACTTTTACCATTTTCTTTTACATTTCCACTGAATGGAAATTCTGTCGTTCGTATGATTTTATTTAACCGCCTTGAACGTGTTCGAAATAAGTAATGTGGGTTTTTTTTCCTAAGTGTAAATGAAATAATATGTTTTTTAAACTGAATTTTAACCGGTGAACGAGAGATTTTATTGAGGAGATTTTTCGTTGGTAATTGGGGAGATCTTTGCTGAGAAATGATATTATTTTTGGTAGTTTGTCAAAGAACTAGCAAAGCGTTGAACCTAGAAGAATGCGTTTTGAAGAAAATCCATTTAACGGGTTCCTACCTGTATGACCTTTTGTATAATTAAAGCACTTGAATTAGTAAGAAGCGACGTCAAGTTCTGTTTTCTTTAAATTGAGGAAAATCCATTCGTATGTATCAATGAAGCGTTCAGTCAGATGACCTAGAAAGTACTTTATTTGAAATAATTAATCGAAGAGTTTTTGGGCAATGTTCTCGGTTCACTTATCAATGTTGCGTTGAAGAAAAATAATAATAACCCGTCAGACAAGTTTATTTTGCAACATTTTGAGTTCATAGTTGAAATCTACGTGACCTTGGAACATGAAAAACTGGTTGAACGGATTTTTTGCAATGTTTCAACTCTTCAAGTCAAGGTCATCTGGTTTTCGAACGTTAACAATCTGTCAAACAAGTTTATTTTGCAGCGTTTCGGGTTCATAGTTGAAATCTACGTGACCTTGGAACATGAAAAACCAGTCGAACGGGTTTTTTGCAATGTTTCAACTCTTCAAGTCATGGTCATCTGGTTTTTGAACGTTAATAACCTGTCAGACAAGTTTATTTTGCAGCGTTTCGGGTTCATAGTTGAAATCTACGTGACTTTGGAATATGAAAAACCGGTCGAACAGGTTTTTTGCAACGTTTCAGGTTCATAGTTGAAATCTACGTGACCTTGGAACATGAAAAACCAGTCGAACGGGTTTTTGCAATGTTTCAACTCTTCAAGTCAAGGTCATCTGGTTTTCGAACATTATAACCAGTCAAACAAGTTTATTTTGCAACATTCCGGGTTCATAGTTGAAATCTGTGTGACCTTGGAACATGAGAAACCGGTCCAACTGGTTTATGAAATGTTTCAAGCTTTCTAGTAAAGTTTGTTGGGTTCGGCACATTAAAAACCGGTTAAATGAGTTTTTATCATATACGAAAGATTTGCTTCAATTTAGTTTTTCCTCGTATCTTGTATTTTCACGAGAATTACCAATTTGCAACATATCAGTATTCCCCCCCCCCCCTTCTTATTAAAAATCAACACGCAGTTGAATTCTGCTAAAAAAAAGTTTATCGAACCCTCATGAATGATAGATTTCCAAAAGATATAATTAAAAACGCCTTCCATTCGGATAAAGATAGATTCGAGGAAATTATTGAATAAGTTTGCTCGCTAAAAGATATCTTATCGTTAAGTTTCGAAAGACTTTGTCGGCGCGCGACAGCGAATAAGATGATGGATGATAGAACTGTCAATGAGGGTGACGGTTGTTTCTCGCCTATGTTCGGTAAACTGTTACGTCGCTAATTGATGACGGTAATTAAGTAGTTAACAACATCAAAGTTTTAACACAAGCTCGCTTTTAAAACGGATTAACGCTGTCATTTCATCGTAAACTTGACAACGTTTAATTTTTTTTCATTTCAGATTTATAAAGTAGATGTTAATTATATATAACAATTAAGAATTTCGAGGGTTTTTACTAAGCGGAGGGAAGATGATTTAGAAACTGGAGGCATTTATGGAGTGATTTTTCAAATGGCGAATACTACCATGAATCTTATTGGCGTTTAGCGTCGAATATATACAAAGCGTGCCGGAATCTTTGACGTTGTGACGCTGGGGAATTACGTAGTTTATTTTCCACTTGTGAACACCCTTCTGATGTATCGCGACAACGCAGATAAACAATTTGATATGGTTAATTTTGAGCGTAGAAATCGCGACGGAATTTTTTTCAAATGTGGTTTCCAATTTCTTAGTTTTCGAGTAGATAAGATGTGAAGTGAAAAAGGGAGGAACGATTATAATTACGAGTTTAGATTTTATCAAGAATGTAACAGCGAAGGAGTAATGTTTCGTCGGGGATCTTCGTGTATTCAATTTCGGGGGCTTTTTTTTTTAGCGAACGCGTCGCTTGTTATTTTTCGTTACGGTGAAATTTCATTCAAGAAAAAAGAAAGCCGAAATTACTGGAAATATTTCACGTGCTCTATTTTAGGTAAAATTATACGGCAATTATTCAACAGGTATGTTTCATACGCATTCGATCGAAGGGCGCGATGAATTTACAAGGTGTAAGTTTAGCCATTTATGAATAACATCGAGAATGGAACGGAGAATAAAGCGCGTTAAGTCGAGATTGATGCGCGAAATTGTTATTTAAATATTTATACGCGTGAAATTCGCGATATCTCAGCGAGAGAATATGTTAACGTTGAAAAATTTTCGATACGATGGAAACGTTGCGAAAGGTACGAGCTGACGAGCGAAGGTGCGAGATGTATGTTTGCGATCAGAACGAAGGCGGGTTGAAGGGGGAGGAAAGCGTGAAAAGGCCCTAGAATATTCTAAGATATCGCAATAAAGGTTAATTAAGATGTGTTTCCAACTGAGAAGTTATCACCGAGCGAGTTGCTAGAGTTTGACTTAGTATCTGTTTAATGGCGTTGTAAAGTTGCAGACAGGTCCCTTTAAATTCCCAGCAGATTTCAAGCAATCCTTTCCTTTAACACGGAGGACAATAACGGCGGATGGTTGTACTCTGGTGCGGAATTTAGCGATGGATGATACGATGATTTATTTTATGGCTTACATGGGACGGTCGCTAGTTTTATATTATGCATGGCTTTTCTGTATTAAAATTACAAGCTTATAAGTTTCTTGCCTAAGTTAAATTTATATCGCGAGTGTTGAAGCGATGTCGCGACTGCGAATTATTACCCAGAAAGATGTACGTCGTCGGTCTCGTACGAATTATCGAAAGGAGTAATTTATTAATTATCTTCGCGCGAAGCTACTGCAAAAAAAATGTTTTAAAATAATCATATAATGAAAGCATCCACGAAAAAATACCGCCGGCGTGTCCGAGGAAGCGAAAAAAATACCCAATGCACCTGTGTACGTATGTGGTACGTGTGAAGAAAACTAAATTCCGCCCGGTGAAGCCGGATTAGAATTTACGACGTCGAAGAATAAACAAGAAATTGTGAGCTTTGCGTTTACCATCGAGTCGGTTGGGAATTAGTTGTACACAGAACGCCAAAAGAAAACCGTACTTACGAATTTTCGGAGACAATATTTAAGATCGTGCTCGAAATTCATTCGATCGGGTAATCGTAAAATTTGCCGAACCGTATTACTTATTTATTCGATGTGTGAACTTGTTCTGTAATGTGGTGGTGGTTTTGATGAAGGAGTTCGACGGGGGCGTGGGATTGTTGAGAATCCTACGAATCCATGGAGACAGAATTTCTGCGTGTGGTGAGTAATCCTGCTAGGATTATTGCTCCTGAAATCGAGACAGTGAGACGGGTGTCATATTTTTGGTACTTTTGCAGTATCTTAGGCTGTTGGATTATGGTGCAGTTGAAGGAAAAAATATTGTGCATTTCAATGATAATCCAGAAGACTTGATGGTTCTCGGGAAGATATAATCGTAAGAGTAATTGACTTCAAAAACATGGCCAACCCGTTTAAGTGGTTTGTTACATGTTCGAATTCCTGACAACTTTTATTGATGGGCTCGAAACACTTTAGTAAAACTTGTATGACTGGTTTCTCATGTTTCAAGGTCATGTAGACTTCAACAGTGAACATGGCCTGTCGCAAAGAAAAAAGCCTGCGAAGTAAGCCGGGCTTTCTATGAACGTAGTACTACAATACTGCCACAAAAAAACATTTTTCTAATTGTTCTGTATGAGGTAAGATTGAAAAGCGCCAAGAGACTCGAAAATCATGTTTTTTGAGGCTAAAAAGGGGTGGGGGAGGTGAAAGGTTGATACTCCTAAAAGGCACTATTTGCGCATCCACTAATGTGCATGCCGAAGCACGACCTCCTAGGTCAATGGGGGGCTGCAGCCATTACACAAAATCAAGGTCAAATAATGGGTGGCCTCCCCTCCTAAATCGTTTAGGACGCTGATTTTTGGGTATGTTGTTCATTTTTTGATGCTTTATCCATTGGTTTATGTTCCAGCCATTTTTGCTTTTTTCACCCCCACCTCCACCCCCTTGAAAAAAGTGACTTATGCAAATTTTGACCCAAGGTCATCCCCACTCTAATCACCAAGTTGACTCGCCAAAAGAACCCTATAACTTGAATTTGAACTTTTTTGTAGAACCCGATTCGAGTAAAACGCCAAAAACAACTTATATATAACTGACATCGATAAAAATAATCAAAAGGGACTCTTGAGGTCCCAAAATGAACTTCGAGTATGGTCTCCCCCCCCAACTCCCAGCGACTAATGCGGGTTTTTGTTAAAAACCCCAGCTAACTGGTTTGATTGGCCAAGACGGGACTTTGGGTATAGTGGGCTGCATAACCAATTTTTGCAGGAAAAAGCGCTAAAATCCCTGTAACTGCCCGGGAACATTAAAATTGTGGAATATCGTTCTGTATGACAAACAAGTGTATGCTTAAGAATATTATATCAAAAAATTGCTTAATTTTATAAATAATTAAAGTTACACAGGACCTTATTTTGAGGTTTCTAAGATCCCACAACTTCAGTTGTTGATCAAATGGGACAATTTTTTAATATGATATCTTAAGACATACACTTGTTTGTCTTACGGAACGATATTCCACAATTTTAATTTTCCCGGGCAGTTACAGGGATTTTAGTGCTTCTTCCTGCAAAAATTGGTTATGCAACCTACTATTCCCGTAGTCCCGTCTTAATAATGCTCCAAAACCGCATAACCTTGACTTGAAGGCTTCAGACTTGACAAAAAACTCGTTTGACTGGATTTTCATGTTCCAAAAAAGATGTGCAATTCAACGATGACCTTGAAATGTCGCAAAGGAACCTTGTTTGACCTTTTATTAATGTTCCAAAACCACATATTCTGGACTTGAAGAGTTGAAACATTTCATAAAACTAGTTTGACTATTATATCATGATCTTGACCAGTAGACGGAAGACATTGCGAAAAACTCTTCGAACTGTTAAATGAAAATTTCACGAAATAGAAGATTTTAAATCAATCTTCCTTTTTGGCTGGGTACTAAAAAATCCTCGACGCCACCAAGAAGCATAACACTTGTCAGAACGACAACTTCCAACATGCCGAATAATTTACCGCCTCGATAGGATCAAAGAAACTACTCGCAATTGCTGCACACCAATTCATTACCAGAAACGGAAACAAGCCGTAAAACTATTTCAGGAAATGCAACATCGGACACTTAATAGGTAAACGCGATAGCTAATAAAGAGCGGAATTTAAAGCCATAATGCGATGCAGAAGAAAATGGAAATTTTTGGAAGAGGCGACCAAGCCATCAGATGTAAACGCCGATTACATTATTTTACAATGAACTGCAAGCACGAAGTATCCCGCGGGATACGTTCGGTTAGGTTTAGGTATCGCATAGGAAAAGTAACACATTACGACTGTTATTTTGGCTCTGTTACCCATCTCACGGGTGTCATGATTCTTCCTTGTCTCCTTTTCTATATACTTGTACTTCTTACACGGTCTTTATCTATTCTTTGATCGCTTTATCAATTCGTTTTCCATTTTCTTTACGTACTTCTTTATCACTGTAATGGCGCGCTTATATACTCGCGTACGAGTTTTTTTTTTCTTCGATTTCATGGTGAGGTTCCCTTTTCGGAAATTGTTTTCATCTGCGGAACGACTTCATGAAATTTTAAATAGCTAGCTTTGCGAGTTTACACGTTTAACACAGCGATAAACGTGCAGCTAACGTGGGATGAGGGTTTTTGCCAATGTCGGTGATAATTTTGCTTACAATTTGAGCATTTGTGTGGAAGAAAAGAAATGCCACGGATACGAATTATAGATATCTCTTGTTTTAAATGGCGCATATTTTTAGTTCCAATGTTATGTATTTGTTGGGTGGTTGTAGACTTACTTGCAAACGTTGATTTTGTTGAGGTTTCAATGTTTCTAAAATGAGAAAATATTTGTAATAAAGGTTGTTGGAGTTTGCAACGTGGGAAACCTTGATTGGTACGCTTGAAGTACCTCGAAAAACTCGTTTGACTGGTTATTAATGTTCTACAACCGGATAACCTCGACGCGATGAGTTGAAACATTGCAAAAAACTCGTTCGACCGGTTTTTCACGTTCCAAGGTCACGTAGATTTCAACTGTGAACCCGAAGCGTTGCAAAAAAACTCGTTTGACTGGTTATTAATGTTCTAAAACCAGATAACCTTGACGCGAAGAGTTGAAACATTGCAAAAAACCCGTTCGACCGGTTTTTCATGTTCCAAGGTCACGTAGATTTCAACTATGAACCCGAAACCTTGCAAAGAAAACTCGTTTGACTGGTTATTAATGTTCTAAAACCGGATAACCTTGACTTGAAGACTTGAAACATTGCAAAAAAAAACTCATCCAACTGATTTTTCATAATTTTAATTGGTGAATTGAAAAAGCTGCCAGCCTCGTAGAATAATTAAATCATTTTTCATGTCTTTTTATAATTTATCCCAAAGATATCTTGAAAATTGCGAAAATTGTTTACCAATCCTTTTCTTTTGTTTCTCCGATGACGCTCCAGTATTCCAACTTCGTGGTTTTCATCAAGTATGCAAAATTAGCTTATTCAGGATTTTAAAATCTCTTTTTTTAAGAAATTAACGTCACCACGCTGTGCCCGCTTCAAGGCAAAGATCCAGGCGACACAGATTGGTTCTTACGGTCGAATTCTTGTCATTTTCTTTCCTTTTTTTTTCTCATTTCTGACGTATTCGGTTAACAATATTATACATAGGAGTACGCGGAAGTAGAGAGTAAAAGAGCTGGGAAATGATGAGGGAAAAAAACGAAAGTAGAAAATTTTCAAACTTCAAATCATACGGGATTTGTGGAAGTTTTTAAGTTTTGTTTAATAAGCGGTAAAAGTGGGGAACATTTGTTAAACTTTTTCCGTTTTCATACTTTCCACTGTCAATCTTAAAGTTACCTCATCGCCTAACCCCGGTCGCAATTATAATTTACTTTAGCCTCGAAATAATGTCATAACTTGCCAACTTGCGCAACTTTTTCTCATTCGGATTACCACCCAAGAGATTCGAGTAATTCGTTTTCACACTACCTTTATCACATTGCTTACCTCCCTTCGCCTTTACTCAACCTTTAGTCCTATATTTCGTTCCTAATTCTTTTTTCATAATTTTCGGTGACAAATTACATTTCGTTTAATACGTAATCGTTCATTTTTTTAAAGTTTGCGACCTGAGCTTTCAAGCGGTTGCGTTTCTTTTTCAAATACGGCCGAGCTTAAGGCAATTTTATTAACGCGAGGAGTTGAAAATGTGAGGTTGTCTTTTTTCCTCAAATGTGCAAAAATCCGTCATTGCCTCTGAATCGCTTATTATGAACTTTCAATTAGCAATTTCCACACACTGTAAATGACGTGAAAACACGAGCCAACATTGAAAAAGCCCTTCACGGTGATTTGATAAAATTCCAAGGCATCCGCAAAAAAAAAGCATAAAATCCACCGAAGGGCGACCCGACAACGCGGAAGGGTACAGGATCGGGGCGTCGACTAAGATGGAATATTTAATAAGCGTAAATGATGGTTTAACGAGTAAAGTTCACATCGCGGACAGAAAGGCGCAGATAAATTCGTAGAGAGAGGAAAACGAATTGCGCGATAGGCGGGGTCGGGTCGTGTGAAGAAGTGTCTTTAATTAATGTTAATAATGCGCTTTGGTTAACTCCTGTTTTAATATTTATTAATCCCTGGAAGAAGCGAAAGTGTCACGCCCGTCAAAATCCCCAAAGAGTCATAATGCCCTTCGTCTTCTTGAACCCTTTCATTGTGTTTCGTTTAAACGTTCGTTTTTCCAACACCACCCTTTCTTAAGTAGCATTTTCTGCGACTTTTTTCACGCTATTGAAAACTACCGAAAGGAAATTGCTAAAAGTTTCGTTTTCTTTGGTCCTCCGTTTCGTTTTTTCTTCTCATCGTGAGTTTTTTTTTATTATTTTGAAATTGCGTTTTCAATAGTTTTATAAGAGTAGTTTTAACAGCATTTTTTTCACTGTTTAATTTTATCACGCCGTAAATTTTTACAACCTGGTTATGGGCCAAGATGATGAATTCGTTAATGAATTCAAAGTTGATAATTTTTCATCGAGATTTTTACGCGTTTGCTATCTCTAGGTTAATTTAAAGGGTGTAAATATTAAATTTTACAAGTTTAAGAGCTTCTTCTCGTGTAAACTTTATGCAATTTGGAAAACACGAGATTTTCTAAACGACCATTTGTTCAAGTTTACGACTGGTTGAGTAATCGTTTCGATGAAATTTGCATAATGAATCTCGATGTTTGAAATTAACGGAAACGACGCAGTAAATGAGATCAAATAAGACTCGAACGAAATTTCTGTCAACATTTAATAGGCGTAGTATGACACGATGGATTTTTCCGGTGGTAGAGGCGAATGAAAGAAGATCGGTGAAATGGGAAGTTCATCTGATTATCTTTTGCCTGACGAGAGAGCACCTTCAGGTGGCCGGACCGCCGGACCTCTCGATTGTTTTTATCGAAGATCAAATAAAATGGTACATGCCAAACCCATGGGCAAATGAATTACTAACGATATTTGTAAATTATTCTGCGCAGGTATCTATTCAGTGATCCATCGAGTTTTCTTTGGCTCATCGCAATCAACATTGATATACAACAGAGCGAATTCCTGACGAAGATATGGGTCCGGTAAGTGGATATGATAGACTAGCGACACGTTATTAGTAATCTACTATACTTTCTTTTATTCCCACTGAAACAATATTCGGTTTGCAATATGATTCGAAAGGTTACATTTATGTAAACACAGTGGTTAGCGTGTAAAATCCGTTGAATATTACGCCCTGGGGTACCATAATGATAACATCCACACATTCCGACGTGCTACTTTACTGCCTTTAAACCGGAATGTCAATGTAAAGCCTTGCGTAGCCGAAAAGAATGGTATATACTTGGTTTTGGTATGATATACCATAGATAAACTAGAAACCGTCTGACACTAATTGTTCCCCATTAACTTGGCATAAACACATCACTTTTGCCTCGTTAATATAATCGAACGCGGAGGCACGTTCTGAAATAGAATTAGACCGGTAATCGGGTACTTTTTATGATTTCAATATTTTGTAGCCGAATTTTATAGGTGTACGGCGGCACACGTTGCCTCGAAACTCGTGGGAATATTTTAAACGATTTTTAAATGCCGAAAATATAACGCGAATGGTTTGATTTACGCGCCTTTTTAGCGTTTTAGTATCGAGGTTTTAGCAATTAATATCGGGTTGTTTTATTTCACCGTTGGCACCTGTAGTATGTTTATGTTACGAGACGGATGTCGATGAATCGAAGCTATATACGAATTTAGCAAATGAAATGATCTCATTTACGTTTGGTCATAAATTTGAGTACATGAAGTAATTAAGAAGTGAATTACGGTGTTGTCAGAATGATGACAGACAAAAATCACCATTGATCCGTTTAAAAAACTTGAAAAAATCACCAATTGTAATATTCTTGGCAAATCACGTGTCATTGCCTGTATTTACCAGTAAATTATCTGATTACCTGTAAATTACCCGTAATTACCCTAAATTACTTGTAATTACCCGTAAATTATCCGTAATTACTCGTAAACTATTTGTAATTACCCGTAAGTAACTCGTAATTACTTTGAAATTACTCGTAGTCACACTAAATTACTCGTAATTACCTTAAATTATTCGTAATTGTCCGTATATTACTCGTAATTACTCGCAATTATCATTAAATTGTTCGTGATTACCTGTAAGCAACTCATAATTACTTTAAATTACTCGTAATTACCCGTAAATTACTCGAAATTATCCGTAAATTACTCGTAATTACTTTGAAATTACTCGTAGTCACACTAAATTACTCGTAATTACCTTAAATTATTCGTAATTGTCCGTATATTACTCGTAATTACTCGCAATTATCATTAAATTGTTCGTGATTACCTGTAAGCAACTCATAATTACTTTAAATTACTCGTAATTACCCGTAAATTACTCGTAATTACCCTAAATCACTCGTAATTACTCGTAAATCACTCATAACTATTCGTAAATTGCTCGTAATTATCTGTAAATTATTCGTAATTACCCGTAAATCACTCGTAATTATCAGTAAATTACTCGTAATTACCCGTGAATTACTCGCAATTTCTTGCGCTTATTAGTCATATTACCTGTAATTACTGATAAATCCTCTGTAAATTACCTGAAATTACTTATTTCTGCTATTTTTTGGTTGTTCAGATTTGTTTTTAATCTCAAAAGCTAAAAAATTATTTGAAACAGATTCAAAACTTGGGCAAAAAATCATGAAAAAATGACCATCTGACACTTGCAAATCCACCTCGGAATCACCAGCGCAAAATTAAAATTGAATTTTACACATGTACATAGGTGAACCCAAGTTGAGAATGGATGGCATGGTTTTCTTAGGGTGGTTCTGTGTGTAATATCAAAATGAAGCATAAGAGGAAATTTTTAATCAGTCAGTGGTAACTTCAACATAACGCGATTCTTTCAGAGTTAAGTGTAGGCAACCAACATGATGTTTTGCTACTTTCACGGCGCACTAATAAAACATGTCAGTAATATGAACAAATAATCGCGAAGAAAAATTATCAGAAATCCAAATAATTACATTGGTTACTCCTTTTATATGTACGGAACCGCAACTAAAGCTATATATATGTGAAATAAGTTGCCTATGCTGCGTTTCTAGGGAATTGGACTAAATTCGAATCACTCTGTATACATATGAGGCGAAGAAAAATAACGAAATTACGCGCACGTTAAGGAGCGCGTAAAGATTACATAATATGCGAGGCTAATTTTATTTACTTACAAGTGATACATTTGAGAGTGGTTGTTTTCTCGAAACAAATAGAGTTCGACGTGAAGGGTTCAGAAGAATGTAAATTGCGCGTCGGTTCGAGTTGAAATTCTCGTGTCATCGAGGGTACACGATGACGGAAAGAGAGGATTGAGGAGACGAGGGTGGGCGTTATATGAGGATCTCTCATACATATGTTGGTAAGTTATTAATACGACGAGCTGAAGGTATACGTGTGAGGCAAGTGGAAAAATAAATTTAAATCGGCAAAACTACATGAAATGTATGGCACGACTGCGTCCTCGCGGGATTATAAAATCATGCATGACGAAATATCTTTAATTGAGAGAAAGACTACGTGTAGATGTTGGAGTTGTGTAAACGAGTTGAAATCATGTTAATCGTGTATGTGATGCGATGATGCCGGAGATGAGATGCGAAGAGTAGGTAGATACGTAGCATCGAAGTAATATCTAATGTTTACCGGATGATAATGCCCTCCTCCACCTTTTGCCATTTTCTTCCATATTATAAGGGTGTTGCAATGACCCTCTCACGCCTCGACGTTCGCACACAGTTCGTTCGCAACTAATTTGAAGTTAGCGGAAGGATACATTTGTCATAGATTCCCTAGCGGGCCATGATCGGGTTGGATGAAGTTATGAGAGAAGCACAGGGTAGTACATCACTCATGCTGTCTGCGAGTTACCGAAAAGCAAGCGCCGAGATGGAAACGAGCCTCTATGAAGTTATTCGTTCTCTGTTGTTTTGCGTTTGCCAAGTGTGAAAAACCGTTTTCGCTTTTCTGCGTTCTTTATCGTTATCGTAGGGTTTCTCAAAGTCATATTTGTGTATGATTTTACCGGCGAAATCGTCGAAATGGAATTCGCTTGGTTAGATTTGAAATGCAGAGTGATCGAATCAGAGTTGAGAGCATTTGAAGTTCAGAGATGAGATTTATGTCTGGAGCTTTGATGCGCCAAGCAGCGCAGATGTATTGAGAAAGATTCTAATAGAAAGTAGAATTAACACTGTAACGATCATGTTCGATAAATCGTAAGATCCGATCATCAATCAAAGGAGCCTTTTTGCTGATCCCGCATTAGGAACCCCTAACAAATTAACCGTTATCCGAATATACGTATGAGCGGTTTTTGTGCACGGTATAATTTTTCTTTTTAAAACTTTGTTTTAAATTTGTTTTTTAAATGTTGATTTATGAATGCGGTAACTTTTTAACCGTTGTACGCGCATTTAACGTGTTTTACTACACCTAACTGAATTTATCGCTCGTAGATGGATAAGAATGTTTAAAATATTGCGTAAAAAGGTTCCCGTAATATTACGTTAATTATGTTACACATACGAGTATTACAACGTCGAGAGTAAATCAGTTCTCCTTAAGTGATTGAGTAAGAGTGAAATTTTTTTTTCAAATTTTGAACATACTGATCAAGTAATCACTGATTTATAAAATTTTGGAGGTTGATGAAATGAATTTATCATTATTCGTAATTTTAATTACAAGTTTATATTATTTTTCAAACGACATAAATTTATAAATTTATTTCAAAAGCGTAAGTAATAAAAAGATGAGAGGAAAACGGATTATTTCATCGCGTAAATAACAACAACGAGACTTAACATAGAATTCCATTTATAGCATAACTTAGATTTATTGTTCTTCATCGTCTAGCGATTGGGATTGTTGAGAAATCTCAGTCTTTATCTTCCTTCGAATATCGTCGTTTAATCCTTCTCTATTACGAGCAATTTCAATGGCATAAAATTGAATTCTAGGTGCTAACGTCGTGTTGTCCGGACTATAATCCTGATCAGATTTTAGACGTAGTAATGTTGCGAAGTTGTAATTTTCTATTCTAGTTTTGTATTGTTCGCAGAATTCTCTCCAAAGCTAAAAAACACAAAAGATTATAAGATACGCTTTGAAAATTCCTTTTACAAAATTTTTTACGTACTTCTTTTGTTGAGGGCTTTTCAAGTAATCTTCATCAATAACGTCTAATATAAAATCTGGAAATAGCTCTTTGAAATGTTTATATATTTCTTCATCTATCGGAGTAAGCCTTAGAAGTTTGGCGTCTACGGATAGCAACAACTACGGACAAAAAACATGAAATGTAGATTATCTAGTATTACGTTAACAATATGAATTTTCATTTTCTTACGTCGTAATGTATTTCGGCATGTTCGTAAGCACTACGAGCCCATAAGAATTCTACTTGTTCCTGTGGATGTAGAAAGAAAACTGTAAGGAAACGAATTCGTTCAAGGGTACATAATTACATTGTACTTACACTATTCCCGTAGGATTCTGCCGGAGCTGAAAGTGCATCGTAGCCCGCAAAAACTTCGTTCGCGTTCTGAAAAAAGGAGTTGAATCGTATTGTAAATTGATCGCTTTTTGTTGATCTACGTTAATATCGAAGGGTTGAGATAACCCACGAGTAATTCGATTGGTATGAAACTTGAACTTGTACTTACCAAATTTCTGGAATAAACCACCATTTCTATTTCAAAAAAAGAAAATTCAGTAAAAAAGAAAACTCAAGAAAATCAAAATTCAATTTTCAGAATAGAAAAAAAAATAAAACCGAAAATTTATTCTTTGTTGACTTCGTTAACAAGATTTTATTTGCAACATTTTCGACATGTTTGATTTTCGATTCGATGTCATACTACAAAAGCTTTATTTTCCTTTCAAGATTTAAGGAACGAATGTTCATTTCATGCATTTCCACGAGATTTTTTCTTTCCGTTAAAAATGAACGAAAAATGAACCATTCAAGTTTTCATTCCTTTCGTGATTTATTAATTTTTTCGCCGACCCGATGAATTCAGTGATTTGAGTTTTAATTATGCTCGATTTATTCATATTCAAAAATAAATATCATTGCAGTGATTATTTTGATTTTAAAGTGATTACAAAGTGTAGTGCGTTCGTTTTTTCGTTAATTCATCGCAATCGAACAATGTCCAACTCAAAGAACAAACGTACAAATTAGTACAACTGCAAGTAAACCATGATAACAAAAGGAATATCCTGTCTTTTGCGGATGATTTAAGAAACACTTCTTCGTTTTTCATCGATTCGCATACTATGTCAGCGTTTCAGATCGACATTAAAAAAGAAGGTTCTCATACAGAACCATCATCCGATCTCAATGGTATATTTTCCAACAACGAAAGAGGGTAAGTTCGGCTAAGTTATTTCTATTTAGTGTAATCGTAGTAACAACGTTGTATCGGATTTTTCACCTTGTTCAGCTGCGAATGGTACGCATTAGCCGAAGATTTAACCAACGAGGTACACGGATTAGGCATAGATGACTTACACAGCGTTACGGCGCAGTTGTTATCGTCGCAACCTCTGTCTAGCTCCGATGAGACGTCTCTATCTATAGATGATCCGCTTCATTATCGGTCGTTAATATCGGTACGTACCGCGTGTATTTGTAATACATACGTCACCTGATGTTTCATAGATAATTTACGCGATTACTTGTTACAGAGTTTAGATGTTATTCAAGAAACCTGCGAAAGTTCTTCGTTGGACGAAGGCGATGGCGACATTGAAACGGAAACTTTGACAGAGACTACGCCAGAGGAAACGGTGACCTCTGAGCATGATATGAGTTTTGTTCCTAGATATAATAAGAAACCAACTACCAGCTCTCCGAGCATGAAACGTCTAATGTTATCTACTAAAACGACGTCGACATCTGAGAGTAACAATAGCGATTCGTCCATTCAGAGTTATACCTCTGGTCAAGTAAGTATTCTCAAAAACGAAGTTCGTTTGAAGAATATAAAACAAAACGAGATTTGTTTTAGGGTAAAAGGAAAGGTGGTTGGCCAAAAGGGAGGAAACGTAAACCTCCTGATATGTCCGATTTAAAACCACCTAAAGCACCTTCAACTGGTTATGTTTTTTATCTAATCGATAAAAGAAAACATTATAAAAATTTACCATTCCACGAAGTAAGTAATTATTTAAACGATCATACATATCTTTCTTTGAGAAAAATAATCGAACCGATAATTCCCATTTCAGGTTACTAAATTATTAGGTAACGAGTGGACCAAGTTGGATAAATCGCAGAAAAAATTTTATTTGGATAAGGCTGAAATTGATAAGAAAAGGTATCGCGAAGAGTTGCGAATTTATCGCAAATCTGATGCTTATCAAACATATTTACGATGGAAACGAGCTAAAAGTGAGTTACAACAAAGTGTTTTTGAGTAAAGTGCGTATTTAATATCGTCCATAATTTTCTCTCTTTCAGGAAGACAGACCAACGGCACAGAAGAATCTGACTTTGATGCCACCGATGAAATCGAGGTAGGAAATTGACCATCTTTAGCATGTTTTTTCATGCTTCCTTCGAAAACAAATCGTGAAAATATATTTGACCCGTATTACGATATGTTTTCAGGAAGAAGATAACGAAGAATTATATTGTAAAGCTTGCGACCAATGGTTCGTGACGTTTCATAATAAAAAAGAACATTTATACGGGAAACAGCATCTCGGAGTAAGATAACCGTTTCCTGTGGTACTTGTGTCACCAAACATATCGGAAGTACGCTGTAATTTGCACCTTTTTACAGAAAATCTCTAATAAGTGGAAGCAATCTTTACGCGCTACTCCGACGACGAGTAACGATAACAGTAGTTCGTATTCGTTCGACGAGTCCAGTTTGGACGCGACTCCTTTGTCGCCCAAACGAAATATAAATGTTACCTATGGCGATATTACCGAACCATCGTCTCCGAGCATGAACGAAAGTATTATTAATGTTATGAAAAGCTATTCCGGTGAGTTGACCTTTGCACGTGTTAAATACACGTCTACGACCACAATTAGCTAAAACGTTTTGCTTGTAGAACGTGAAAATGAAATTAATTATTTGAAGAATCGCATCGGAACAGCTCAACAAAGATGTAACGATTTGAATAAACAAATCACCGAATTGAAATTACGTAAGAAACAACTCTCCAAAATGACGTCTACCATGAAAGAAGAAGAAAAACGTTATCAACGTAGTTTATCTAAATTTTGGAGCATTGTTTCTCTTTTTGTTACACTTAAAACTGAATCGATGACGCCTTGAGACGCTCAGTATTACGATATTTTAGCATTTCCTCGACATTGTTCTGTTTTTCTTCAAATCTCTTTCTTCGTATTAGTTATTTTTAACGTTACGTTATTTTAATATGGTTGTAAAGTTGTAAATGGGTTTTGAATATTATTCAAAACGAATACCTAATGTACAATCAGTTTAGTTCTGTGTAGCTTTTTCTTTTTTTTTTTCATCAAATAAGAATTACAATCTGTGATATTCTAGAGGATTTTTCACGTGAAAATCCGCGTTTGCATTTCATTTGCCGATTTTAAATATTGGTTGTCGCGTTATTTATAGTCAAGTCCGTGAAGTGATCGTTATGAAGATCAAATGTGAACAGATGATGGAACCGAACCAAAGAAATGTCCATCAGACGTGGGTTAATTGTGTAAATTAAAGATAAACGTCCGTTCTTCATTGATTAACAAATATATATGTATATTTATATTGGCGATTTGTAATTACGTTTTTAGTTATATCGATTCTATAGCAACTTCGTAACGATGACGAAATGGTAATTGAATTATTCGGGAAAATCATCGTCGTAACCGTGATTTCAAATCGAAAGAAAATTTCGCGCTCAATATTTGCGCGAATATCATCAACGCAGATTTTGCGCAGCTCAAAATTTAGATTCTTCGCCGTGAAATTCCGCATCCAATCGCAGCGTAATGCAGAAAGGTCACAAATCCACGCGGTCGTGTTTACATTGGCAATGGTTTCATATTCACGTCTACATGTCAATGAAAGAACCAGTAACAAATTCGATGGCTACTTCGAAACAACTTTGACGAATACGAGAAATCAAGAATGGTTTACTTTTGTCAAGGTCAAATCCTACGAATGATTCGGAGAATTATAGGACACTTGTTTGCGGTCGCGGAAATATTGGCGTATTTCAGTGTATCAAAAACTTGTTCAGACGTGATGATGCTCGAAGCTCGAGGAATAAATATAGTACATAGGCGAATCTTATAATTGACCTGGAAACTGGTTTTTTGCTAATGAAATCGCAAATTTAGATTTTTCGATAATTTACGCGATGAAATAGAAGAAGCCGATGACTCATGATGGAATATTCGCGATGGAACGTGAAACAGTTAGAAGGCGAGTCTTCCTAATGGATAAATGAAATGACCATTTTATATGTGAATGTATGACATTGATGAGCGGTTCACTTTGATAAGTTTGAATTATCATCGTTATAGTTTAAGAATCAATGAAATAGGTATAATTTACTTGGACAATAACATTAAGCCTCCTACTCAATATTCGCCTCCTAATAAAACGTGTACCACTCCTTGAAAAGGTGTATCGCTAAATACGAGTTTTGTTAATATTTTTTGTCGTTTTTTCGTTACTTGATTCTTGGATATTTTTAAAATTGAATTTTGCGAATGCGTACGCGCATCAAGATATAGTGAAGTTGGTGTGATTTTTTTCTCGTGAAATATGAATTCGGCTCGGCTAATTCAAAGTATCAACGGACGAGGAGGACCTGGTATCGTGCAACGAACTCAAACTGTCGTGGATACGAGATCGACTTCCAAACCTATACGACATTTCGGTATCAGTCCTAGTAAGTGTGAAATACATTAGCTCAGCCTTGAAACTGAACGAAAACGCCTACGTGTAGGAAAAGTGCTAACGTTGCATGTAATTCGTAGCCGTCGATAATGAAGAAAATCACGGATCTGTATTAACCTTCACGTTCGTATCACATGATAAATTTGACGATGGATCGTATTCGTTGCCTTTTAGTGTTCAACAGAATCAGTTAACTACGGCTTTGAAGTTATCATGTCCTTATGGTATCATTTTGCAGTCGAAAGAAAAATCAGGTAAGTTCGTATTTTCAGCGGTTTAGTGTAATTTTCCAATAGGAGAAAAAATCTGATAACTAATATTCAAGTAATAATTGTAGCTGCGTATCCAGTTATTCAATTTTCTTACGGATTGGACGATGCAGAAGCCAAAAGAGATGAATATGTCATTCAAGGATTTGCCAAGAATAAATGTAAGCGTTATCACCAAATAGTAAAAGAATTTATCTTTGACAGGTTCTTATTTCGTTCTTTCAGGCGTCTACAAAGAAATGCGTCAATTAGATGGTGACACTGGAAGTGATTCTTGTTTCCATCAAAACGTCCACTACATAATATTGGGATTCAAAACAACCGATGTGAAATATAATCAGGTGAGCAATTGAACGAGTTTTGTTTTTTAATTGATGTGGTATTGTTATATTGAATTTATAGGCTTTATTGGAAAGCTGGAGAGACTGGACCGGAGCTAGGCATATTTATATAAACTTTCCAGAGCAATTGAATCTCATAAAGATAACATTATATCATAAACAAACTCTCGAAGATGTTAATTTGTTTTCTTACATTGTTGTCGTGAAGTGTGACGGTGTAACGACTAAAGAAAAAGAAGTAAATATTTTCTAAATACCTAGTTTTTAATTTATTCACCGATAATGAACGCGCAAATAATACGAGTTCATTTTGCAGACCATATTATTAGATTTCGTTCAAAAATTCAGGGCAGAAATGACGTCGAATTTCATCTCCGTATATCAAGAAGTGATAACGTAAATCAGAAGAAATACGTACGCGAATCAATTAAAATCAGATTCGCTGCAGTTTAAACCAAATTCATAATTCATTTAACCGCTGTACCTAACAAAGAACTGACTTTCTTAATATAAGTTTCGAATAAATGGTAATAAAATCAGTTTGTATATGTTTAATTCAACGATTTACTCGTTTAATTTCGCAAATGAACGTAAAAATGGCTATGAAATTACCAACAAGTAATATAGCAAAAGCGCATTTCAACTGTTGAAGACTCAGCGGAAATATTTGCGCCAGAGTTCTACCTATTTTCGGAGTGGAATACTTAAACCAGAAATTCGTCAGACCGGATTCTACAGCGGATGATATAATACTATCAATAGGCTTGATGAAAGGGGATCCTTTTTTGAAGAGGAAAGGAGACGCATGAGCTTGAATGACGCATTTGGGCAATAAATAAATATCATCTCGGTTGGTGCCATTTAATTCGTTGCTTATGTAAAATTGTATGAATCTGAAAATATTTATATAAGTTAATCGGTGATAAAATATTCTTATCAGTTAGCTACCTCTGAGCTCCAAATGTAGCGGTGTCTTTTTCCCGCTGAATACGCAGAACCACCGAATCGAAATGTTCGCGATGTACTTGGAAATGATTCGAGAGCGTTTTAAGGACGAAATTATCCGCAGAAAATCGCTGCATGATTCGTTTCGCTTGTGGAATACCGATGATGTTGTAATTAGCGGATAAAATCTCTTGGAAGGATTTGATATCTTCGCGTTGCCAAGGTACGGTGAGAAAACTACCGAGAGAAGATTGATACGCCGACGAGATAATCAACGAGTAAAGTATTATGGCCGATATCCAGATTCGTATTTTTGTAAATTTTATCTTCGGCGATGCCGAAATGCCCAGATGGATGGAGATCACGTAAAGAAATACGTAATCGATGGTGTGAAGAATAGCTGACGATTCGTAGTGTATTTTTATCATGAAGTATAGCACGAATATACCGCAAATAAACACCGATAAGATTAAAATCCAGACCAACAAGCTGAATTCGTTTGTGTAGTACATCCAAACCGGGATTATTTTTCCTATAAGGAATTTTTTTTTAATTTAATGAATCGTATTGCGCTCACCCCTTAATGACGACGATACATACCACTATGAGCTGGAACAGCCCATCCGTAGCATTCGCACACTGTACTCATGGCGAATTCCACTTTAGGATTGTCGTATATAATATGCGAATAAATACCGAAACCTAAATCCACGGTGAAATTATTCAACAATTCTGTGATAAGTTCAGGGTACCCTTGAGATATATCATATCCGTACTTATCCAAAGAAACGTTCAATTTAGGTACCTTAATAACCGGAGTGAAATTAATACGTTTTCTGATTTCTTCCATCAACTGCCCACCTATTCCTTCCAATTCCCAAGTATTATTTTCGACTTCTTTAACAATAGCATCGGGTGGTCTCGTTTTAGCGAAGCATATCAACTCGCACCCGTGTAAGTTATTTAGTTTCTTAGTCAACGGAAATAAATCACTATTATAATGGAAACGTTCATCAGCCAAGTGCCACATATCTAATAAATCAAGCGGTCCTGGTCGATTGCAATTCGATTCGGTATACGGGTCGTACGTGTAGATACCGAAATAGTCAGCGGTTTTCTTCGATATGGCCACGTTTAGCAGCTTGAATTCCCAAAACTGCGATACGAAGTTGTGCATTTGTAATTCATCCGCATCGTAAGGCCAGAAAATCAAAAATCTACGAATGAAAATGTCGTCAATCGAGTTTAAATGGAATAAATACTACGACGTACCTGTTATAAGTGAACGATAATAGTTGTTTCAGAACACTTCGATATGATTTCGTACCATTTTGCGGAAAAAATATGAAAAAACTGAATTTATTGTGGAAATTATCTTGATCGTGGATTTCAACTGTACCGGGAGAGTTTTTCAGAAATAGATCGTACGAATTGATCTCTTCGAGTTCTTGGGCAATAAATAGAAAAGTGCTGTGTTTGTAATAACGACCGGTGATATTCATAAATAAAGGAAGGATTTCGGTAGCGTTAAAGATGGCATCAGTTGAGGTTGGAAATAAAACTAGAAAAAATCTGATATTGAAGAAGAGTAAAACAAACGATGTTCTTGACATAGCGCGAATCGAACTGATTGAAGTCGATCTTAATACGTTTTTTCGTGTTTACTCGTGCTTCGTTTATTTAACGCTTTCGAAAAAGAATTTTTCAATGAAGAAAATATTCGATAATAGTACTGTTTGTATTCTATTGTGCAGCGTATCCGTCATATAACGCAAAGTAAACCTTTGGGACATTTTTATCGGTCAAATAGAAAAATTTAATGAAATAGGTTTCAAAAAAATCGTGTATTTTTAAAGAGATTAAAATATCGTAATAAATAATTTCATAAAAATGAGAAAAAATACGGCATATTGCGATTATAATATAAGGAAGATAAGTGGATATATTTTTAATATAATAAATTCTATTTTAAGTACCCCTGTAAAACGGTTAATATTCTATTACGTATCACAGTATCATTTGAGATGTAATTTAATCTATTTAATGGACAATAAAGTAGTCGATGACATCATCAGAAAAATTCCGCAACCGAGTAATTAAAAATTAAAACAAATCTTTCGTAGAAACCAATATTATTCAACAAAAGAAAAAAGAAAAGGTACTTCAGGTTTTCAGAAAAGGATATTTAACAACAGGATCATTTTTCTAACCCACTAAAATACATAACGAGACGTATAACTCCAACAAAAACTTTAGGTAGAGCTCCCAACTAAGACTCTGAAATTTAAAATTACCTTATTTAGAATTTTTAACACTTGACGATTGTGAATAGAAAATTCACCTGTATCAGATTTTCATATGTGTCCTTTTTCCTTGAGCTTTGTTAGAAGAGTATCTACATCTGGGACAATTGCACCAGCTTGTCGGACTGGGGGTTCTTCGACGGAAAGAACTTGAATTCTGGGTGTGGTATCGACATTAACATCTTTAGGAGTTATTTTTTTAATTGGTTTCTTTTTAGCTTTCTGTAAAATATACGACCCTTTAACATATCTGACCAGTGGAATGCAAAATGTCATAGAAATATATAAATACCATAATGTTAGGTAAAGTGGCATAACGAGGTTCGTTTAATCGTAAATCTGCGCTAATAACAGCAGGAAGTTTCACTTTGACGGTTTCCAAACCTCCGTCGATTTCTCTGGTAACTTGTAGTTCACCGTTTGTCTTTTCAACCTAAGAAATGTACATTTTACAAAACAGCTCGTTAACGTAATAGAAATTAATGAAAACTGACGTATTTACCTTTGAAGCAAAAACGGCTTGAGGCCAATTTAAGAAACCAGCTGTCATTTGTGCTGTTTGTGCCGAATCGTCGTCGATAGCCTGAAAATAAAATGTTGAAATCATTACTAATGGAGGGGTAACTTATGAGAATATCGTTTATACCTGCTTGCCCAGAATAATAATATCTGCCTTTTCATCTTGAGCCAATTTAGCTAATATTTTGGAGATGTGAATGGGTTGTAAACCATCATATTCAGCTCCGCTAACTTCAACGTGAATTCCTCTATCGGCGCCCATTGCTAAAGCAGTCCGTAAAGTTTCCTAAAAAGTACAAAAATTATAGAAATGAGAGTTTCGTAACGACATTTCAATCTTAGTACCTGGCTTTGTGCTGGACCACAAGACACAGCTATGATTTCAGAAGCGATTTTCTTCTCTTTTAGACGTACAGCTTCTTCGACGGCTATTTCGTCGAAAGGATTCATGGAGTGTTTCACGCCATCCGTTACAACTCCTGTTTTGTCTGGTTTGACACGAATCTACTCGTAAAATATTAATTTATGAAGGGTGCCAAGTTTTTTAAAATAAAATCCTTGATAAAAATTATATTAATTTACCTTTACAGCGTAATCTATCACTCTTTTTACACCGACTAATACCCGAGCCATTTTTATTGTGTTAAAAAGTAATAATAAAAGGAATTTTAACACGTAGTTATATAAAAAATTTATCAAATTGTTTACCACAAATTTTTACAAAAACACTGATAAACTTTGAAAGTTTGTCATTGGTGAACTTTGACCGGATTGACCGGAACATTGGTTTGATTACGTGTCGGCTCTGTGTCGTTAAATTGAACATTGGCGAAAGTAAAGTGCAAAAATTAAATATGTAAACTGACGAATTGTAGCACGTCTTATAATTTTTAATTTTTATTTCGTTCGCGTTTTTTCTAAAGCGGACATTTTCATTTGTTTTGTAAAAATTTTACGATATAACTTGAGTTTAATTTTGCATTAACGCTGAACTTCATCTTGCAGTGAAATCCTGTACACAATGAAGTTTGTATTCATCTCGATTCATCTCAATATGAGGTCTGATGTGGTCACCATCTTTTTACTTTCAGGTAACTCATTTATGATCAAGTTATCTTTAGCCATTTACTAACAGAATAAATAAATGTATCTGAATTATTCTAATATTGTTTTCGTGTAGTTTAAGCTATATTTTATTGATTTCATTTCGGTTACGACTTCTAGCCATAATTTTGTATTCATAATGTTGACGGTAATTGCAAGTACCAGTACCACCGAATGAGATTGTAGAAACGTGGTCACATTTTGAAGATTATTTATGATCAGTTATGATATTTCGAAAACCTCCTGGTGAACGTGTAAGTATGAATGGACCGATAATGCAAGCAATTTTGTTTAAACAATTTTTATTACAAGCGACAAGTGCTTTAAAATGACTAATCATATTATCCAGCTCTGAAAGATTGTAATTGTTGCTGTATTATATCATGCTTGTATAACCTACGTTATATTTATGATTTTACGTCACTTTCATATAGCTTTATTATTTATTTTTCAGGATTTGATGGATCGAAAGGTACGAAAGCAAATATCCCTATTTATAAATGATTCTCAACTCTTGCCCGTGATGAATTGGAGGAATATCAATTTCCTGATAGCTTCTGTATTCTATCGGAAGATCGCAATTATATTTTTTGCACATCAATACAACTTCTAGTAAGTATATTTCATAAATGAATAGTTAAAAACAGTTAGAATTCTTGCATTTTAAAGAAAAGTTGATATTCCTGGGTATGTTATCGCGTTCCGCTTCGATAGTTTTTTCGGAATTTTTGAACGATATCTGTTACTTTTGGTTTTTATTTCGCATAAAAAAGATAACTTGCCCTCCGATAATCAACATTAATCTAATTTTCATCTTCGTTAGTTTCAATTCGTTGAATTACCGAAATAACTTTCGTTAAAGTAACACGCGAAAAGTTGCCAAAATGGTAACACTGCACGATTATCTTTTGTTTAAGGAAAACAGATTGAAAAGTATCATGACTTTAGTCATATTTGTTACGCGCGGCGCGCGTATTGCGCCGATTTTCGTTGTGCTGTTTTGTGTTAAGTGGTATTTTCTATCCCTTTTAATATAAAATATTAATTGTCGGTTTTAATATGGCCTTTTGTTTCAATCGCTATGAGCTAGTAATCTTACTACTTTGTATAAATTCGTCGGTATTTTGTATCAATCTTGTCGTCGATTCGGTTCAAGTGATAAATGAAAACTATGTTACTGATAAGAGTATAACTGTCGTTCGAGCTACCCTGCTCATAAACGGGGAAAATTTCGATAAAAGTATCCGCTTCGGATTAACACCTTTACGAGATGAGTTCAATAATCAGTGTAATATAAACGATATTATCAATTTAAATAGCGAATCTACCCTTATAAATAATACGTGTTTAGAGCTTAACGTCACATTCGCGTATAATTTCGATTCTCCTTTTACGGATTTTTCGATATGTGTTTTAAATAATTTACCAACTAGTGATAACGATACTAATTACGATAAATGGTTAAGTTATGGTAAAAGTGTTTCGTTTAGGACTAAACGGTTACCGGATCGCGAGCAGTTTTCAAATGAGATCCAGTCGCTCAGATCGTAAGTGTTTTTGCTTGTATTTTTCTCAAAAAGTATACATGTAATCGACGTGTAAACGATTATCATCTTTGGGGATTTGCGAAATGAGTTATGTTTATATCTGCGTCCTAGATATCAATTGTTTCAAGAATTTCCTTTTTTTTGGCCCAATTTCTATCCGCCGATGAGTTCCCGGTGTAAATACGTGCTTTCTTTCTCACATGACGAACGCCCTCAAAGTGAAAATTTTATTAATTTCGCGGACAATTGATAAAAGTATCGATTATCATCGACGTATCGTCTTCGGCGTATGTAATCGAGCCAGTGGTTCTCACCGTGGCGCAATGCACGTGTGCTTTAACGAGTTAATGTCACTTAATATAAACGATTTATGAACGAGGCCAATTTAAAATGATTAAATCGCGTGACATAGCGTTACATTTTAACCGAATAGCGACCCGTATGTGATTTATAAACGACGTGCATTCGATTGTTTTTATTAATCGAATTTTTTTATTGGTTTGAAGAGTTATAGGAGGATACGTCGATTACGCTAATCGGTATTGGGCCACGGAGCGAAGATATGGCGGGCTTAGTGGAAATATATTTAGTTAACGATGTTGGAATATACCTCAAATGCGATAAATTACGCAATACGTCGTGAAATGGCTGAATACGCGATTAGTTGGTGTCGTCGTGGTGGCTAATTAATTCGCAGAATCGTGTAGCAGATTTGTTTAATGCAACGTAAATTCGCTATTTCGTTTATCTACTCTTCTGAAGCTAGATAATCTGATATTGGCTCGTATAATCCCCTCCTCGGTGTTTTTTTCCTTCGATGAAATATGATAACGTATGAATATTTTCAATCGTGTTTTAACGACGATTACTCATTTCCCGGATACTCTTGGTATCGGTTTTTATCGGTACGCGTGCTCTGACGATGTCGACAAAACGAGAAAATTTTGTGACTCAATCTTAACCGTTTACACGTTAATGTAATTTTCTGCAACATGAAAACGATAATAATTGAAAATAATGCACACGAGACATAAAATGTTTATTTGTTGCTTAGGGAACGATTCCGACGCGATGCGGAGATCGAATATCCGAAAGTGGTACTATACGGAATACGACTGGAAACATCGGATCCGCCGGCTCTGAGCGGAGATGGAGATGACGCCGAGCCCACGCTTTTGGTGGGATCTCACGCCAAATATCGTTTATTCGGATCCGGCTGGACTAACGAAACCAGATTCGTTGTGACGGAGAAAACAGGCGATCTTGGGTCCAATTGCGAGTTTCCTATTCCTGCTGAAATTGAGGTAGGTTGCATGTCGCCATCTTCAATCGGTCGTGAATTGAAGGAAAATCACGCAAAGAATTTGTGAATCATAACACGAATCAGTCCTGAATAACGTTTCTAATCATTTGTTCACATGGCGTACTGAGTAACCAATTATGAAATGTTTTTGCCAGCATTGCTTGGATTTAGTTGATTCATGATTGATATCTCTGGTATAGTTTGCTACTCTTAGATAAAGTGTGTATCAATAACATATATTGGTAAATTGGGTGGGCACGGGAGGTGGTGAACCAAAAATAGATTTTATATGATGAGAAAGGTGTTTCTGCTATGCAATAGTGTATTTTCGTATGTTGAGAGTAATTTAAAGTTTTTGTAATGTGTATTGTACTCGTATATTAAGAGAAATATCTTCAGTTTCAACCTCAACAATTTTAACGTGACTGTGAATACTGGGCGATTGCTTAGCTGAGCTGAATATATTGTTTGTAACTAATTTAGACTCAGATTGTCGATATTTCCCAAACTTTTTTTAGAGGTGGTACATTATTAACCCCCCCCCCCAAGGAAAAATCCGTTTTTCAAGTAGTATAATTTCTCCCCTCCAAATTACGACTTCAAGAGAAGAAAACAAACCTGCGGTTTCGGAAAAAAATGTAATTTAAAAAATTAAGAAAAATCGAATGCGTAATAAAATATAATTAAAAATATAACTAAAAATATTGGAACCAAAATGAAAGATCACAAACGCATTGAACAAAAATTCATGAAGATAAGTAATATGTAAATTAAAACCAATAAACGTAGCTTAATGGCCACCTTCGTGAAATTTTATCACAGAAACAATTCACAAAATCTACGTATAAGGAAAATAAATTACTATGATCGGTACCAAATTAGTAAAAAAAAGTTATAATTTTCACATCATTCTGTACATACGAAAATAAAGTGTACGCGCAATAAAGGAAAGAAATTAGGAGACCATCTAAAGATAAAGTAGAAGGGAGTGGTGACACATCGGGTAAACGATCACTTAAGCGTTTAATCCGACGCTGACGTGTTCTAAAGGAATAACGGTATGAGAGGAATTACATTCAGTCATAATCTCGCGTAAAACTAAGTTATGTATTTCGGATCGTAAACATAACTTCCTAGTAGGCGACAGAGCTTTAACATATGGAATGAGACTTTTAAAGAAATACAAATCATCGTCTGAGTCATCTGCAGACGTCGAAGACCTGGTGGCAGCCGCAGTGGCAACAGCGATACTCTGGTGTAACATTTTGCTACCTTTTTTACGTAGCTTGGCTCGAAAACGATGCTCTTTATTGGGTTTCTTGATGACTTTGGATACAAAAGGTACCTTTTTGGGTGGACTCTTGTGCGGCTTGCTATCCTCATCTGTGGTATTGGAAATTGGCGGTGAGATCGGTTTGTCATCGACATTCATCGGAGATCTGGGTTCAGCTTTGACTTGATCGGATGCATCGGCTGCGTCCGTTTCGCCATCCGTGTTGGACGACTCGGCGGATTCGGTGGTCGCTTTGCTATTGGTAATCACTTCCATTATATTGGCCGAAGATACGAAGGAATTGAAGGCCTCCTCGGTGGGCGAAATATCTTCGGTGATTGTATCATCGGTAGTCCAGCCTTGGAATTGTAAAATATCACTGTGGTTGTTGTTACTGCCCATGTATTCGCGTAGGAAATTCATCGAGGCGTAGTGAGTCCATGAAGGGTCTTTGGTGTTGTCGCTGCCTCCGTTGGTGACGGCCAAACTGCGTTGTTTTTTTAGCTCGCGACGATACGTATCTCGTAGACCTTTCCATTTCACTTTTACCGTTTCTTCTGCAACAGAGAAAATTAAACCAGATTAGTATTCGAAGGTATTTGAAAACGATCGACGCCAGAGGTGCGTAATCCGAGCATCCTACATCCTGCGGCGTTGGGTATACGCGATGTTTTGTTTACAAGTTTTGGAATAGGTACGCGGAACGGAGCTATCAGCTGTGCAAGGCATAACAAAGCAACGCACTCGACTAGTCAACTATACGCGAAGGTGGGAGTGAAAGATACCTGGAACATGTGACGCTCGCATGCTCGTTTCATTGTGTTTTCATGTCGTGTTTATACGATGGAATTGACTTCGTAGTTTACATGCCGATTAAGTGGCGTTGAGTTATAAATGAAAGATGCTCGGACAATAGGATGAAATATGATCGTGAAGTAATACTGGGATATCATATTTTGAAGCCTTCTTTGGCCCTTGGAAACGATTACTTGATTGCAGTTCAATGTAAACGACGTGGAAAGTGGGGGTGTGGTATGGCTTGAAGAATCAATTGCATAGGTGTGATCGATATGGAAACTTCACGTCTTGATCTCATGATCATTTTTGAAGATTTCACCCGCCAAGAAGTTCTGAGATGGAATAGACATCTAAGAACTCCAAAGCTGGAAGAACAGCTCCTTCGTCCAACCGGATTTAAGTGGGAATTATCTCTTGGGTGGAATTTGAAAAATCAGTGATTGGCTGGATGAAGCACCAGACTAAAAGAATTGAATTTGTTCAACCAACTTCGGAATCCCGTAACACAAGCCTTTCATCAAAGGTTAAGAAGATCATCGATGGAGCTGGTGCGTTTGCCAAGATGCCTTGATACAATGGTGTTTTTTATCATGTCCTCTATTCTTCCATTATTCCATACACTAAATTTTTTATCATTTGAAGGCAAACATTTTTGCGAATCATTCTGTTCTCCGAATTGCGCCTTGCTGAGATAAGGGATGATACAATGGTGTTTTTTATCATGTCCTCTATTCTTCCATTATTCCATTATTCCACACACTAAATTTTTTATCATTGGAAAGGCAAACATTTTTGCGAATCATTCTGTTCTCCGGATTGCCTTTTCTTTTGGTCAGTCTCTTGTGCCTTTTAGTCGCTGGTTTCTCATAGACAATGTGTACTCTGAATTGAAAATGTAACGGTTTTTGGAGAATTATATGAATGATTGTTTAGTTGATCATCAAGATCTGTCGTTGGCTCTTTCACTTGCCTTTTGTCATTGTCCCTTTTGGTCATCTTTAAATAGAATGCTTTCAGCTGGGTTAACTTCAAACGTATTTCCTGTTTTCGGTATGTCTTCCCTGGTCTGCATATGATTTCTTATTAATGCACGTACATTAACGGGGGGTGAGACATGCTACAGAACCCTTCAAGACGTACCTATGCCCTGAACCTTCAGTCATAGAGAAGTCTTAGTTAGTGTTTCTGTAATGAAGCAGACTCCTTAGGAAGAGAGAAAGAGAGTGTTGACTTTGTAAAATGTACTTTCATTCCACTTGTGTTTTTCCTCTTTGTGTTGAATTTGTCATGTACAAGATCAAGTCTCAAGTCCTCATGTAATCATCCTTCAGTCATACGTGTTTGTGTTTCATGAAGAAGCTGCTTTTATCAAACTACAACGATTCCGGAGCCAGAGACGGTTAGCGGAGACTGAAAACCAACCGTATTTGAAGCAGTGCCATACCACAAAAGGTTGTTCTATGGGAGAAGTGATCGAATGATGCGCCTATGCTGTCGAGGTATGGGAAATGGACGGAAATAAGGCGCGATGGACAGTGGTGACTTGGTGTTAGAGCTACGAAAGCGAATCGCGAATGCGTAGTACGTGGAGTACATACGGACCGATACCACACGATACGCCGGCCTCTTCTAAACAGGCTTGCGTGCGCGCGGCAGCTACGCGACGGGTATTTCACGAAGCACGACGACAACGCCAACGGATTATCGAGGCGTGTTACAGTGTACATAAACCGCGTACGACGTATACTATGTACGTGTATTGGTATACACACACATGAAGGTCTATATAGTATTTTACGTAGACAGCGGGCCGGGCTGACGCTAGAGAGTGGAAAGAGCGCGGCAGCGTCGATGGACGATGATTCAGATAGAAGCTGTGGCAGCGGGAGAGAAAACCTAGAATTTTTTCTGCGTGCTACGCGGTATGTAAACGTGCGGGCGTTGTTTATCGAGAATCATAAAGATATACGTACTGTTTACGTTGAGCAGATCGGCGATATCTTGCCATAGAGCGTTGACGACGATGCGATTGTGGTAGTTGAGGTTACGCTGATCCCATAACGGCGGTCTAGCTCGGACTTCTTGGATGAGACGTTCGGTGGTGTTGGGGTTGTTGATGGTGATCATGGCAACAAGTTGGAAGTGCTGAAGACGCAGACGACGAATGTATGGCGACGCGGAGACGCGCACTATGAACCGAAAGCGAACACGCGACGTACACGTTAGTTATAGAACTGCGTCACAGAACGCGAGACAAAAGCGTATCCGGCCGCTATCAAACACTATAGTTGTTCTCAAGCCGTACGAAGCATTTGGAACTGCGCCGTATTACAGAACCGTTGAAACGAACAAAACCGAACACGAAGAATGGAGACGCCACGAAGAGACTTCGTCGCAGCGTTGCTGTCACAACCGGAGACGGAATCTATACGCGCGTAGCTCGTCGTTTAAACTGCGAAGCGAACAAGCGAAATAAAAACTCGCCGGTCGTCGACGACGGTTACGATATGACGGCAGTGTGGCGCGCGCGAGAAAGAGAGAGAGCGCCCGAGAGAGCGAACACTATCGTACAGACGAGACGGGCGCGTATGTAATGTTTCGTGATTGGTAGCCTTAGCAGCTAGTGTAGCGTTAGTTGCTCGGTTCGCTCGCTCGTATCAGACGACACTCCTTGCCCCGGACAGTCCGCGGCCACCCGAACAAGTCGCCGGGTTCGTTCTAATCGATCGGTGTTACCACGTTGCGTGTGGTACGACCGTCGACGATGTCGTGCCGGAGGGGCGCCGAAACGACCGAAACTGTTCGCCGGCGATGCTATGTAGTCGCTTCGCAGATAATGCCCTCTCTTTTCACCCCGTCGTACCGTCGAGCGACGTCTAGTCCATCGATGCGGTATTTTTTCCAACGTGCGGTGTGCAGTTCACGTGCGCCGACTAAGGCGGTTGTTACAGAGGGGATGCGACGTAACCGAATCGACGGTGAGCGATGGTACGGACAGATGTCCTTGGATATGGTGGTACGGACCATGGGAGCCTTCCTAAGGATGTACACGAGGTTCTGTATATGGTGCAAACTCGCGTGTTTGTCCTGGTGTGTTGCTTGAGATAGTGCGACGGTGTAAGGTTCTTTTTTTCCTCGTTCAAATGAGCCGTGTTTGCTTAACAGTTACGATAACACGTACCATAGTCTACGGCGTTGATGAGATAATGTTGTAATGGTAATTTTGCCATTGGAAAATGAGGGCGTTAGTGAATGGTTAGCGATTACGAGTACCTAGAGTTATCGGGTTTCCTTTTTTGGTGAAAAATATTTATACAATGTGGTGTGCCGTGTTGACGGAGTCTCTTTCAGATGACACGTTGGTATCACCTCAACGTTGGGAAGTTGCTCTGTAATGGCGATGTGTCCATTGTGGAGAGCCTGAGACCAATTTCTCTTGCAGGAGTTGAGGACTCTGCATTATTTGAGTTCTGACGTTGATACAGATAACGGTGACGCTATGCTCCACAAAGTCTAAAAATCCCCTTTGCCTTTGTATGGAAGTTCTTCTTTGTCATTTTTAGGGAGAACAATGAGAGATAGAGCAAAAATTCATTTCATTAAGAGTTTTTCACCTCAAAGCACCCTACAGATGAGTTATGATTGCATGCTTACTTCATCCCAGTATTATGAGAGTTCATCCGACTGCTGTGTAGAGTTCAAAAATTCATCGCAAAAAACTTTGGAATTAGTTTTTAGCGTTTTACACCAAAACTATGAGAGATAGAGCAAAAGTACATTTTATCAAAAGTTTCTGACCCCAAAGCACCCTACAGATGAGTTACGTTTCCATGTTATTGTTTCATCCCCTCGGTGTCGAGAGGGCTCAGTTGACTTCTAAATAGAGTGCAAAAGTTCATCACAAAAAACTTTGGAATTCGTTTTTAGCGTTTTACACCAAAACTATGAGAGATAGAGCAAAAGTACTTTCATCAAAAGTTTCTGACCTCAAAGCACCCCACGGATGAGCAACATTTCCATATTATTTCATCCCCTCGATGTCAAGAAGGCTCAGTTGACTTCTAAATAGAGTGCAAAAGTTCATCACAAAAAACTTTGGAATTGGTTTTTAGCGTTTTACACCAAAACTATGAGAGATAGAGCAAAAGTACATTTCATCAAAAGTTTCTGACCTAAAAGTTCTTTACGGATGGGGAACAGCCCCTCGGGGGCGAGAGGGTTCCGTCGACTTCTGAGAGTTCAAAAATAATCACAAAAAACTTTGGAAATCGTGTCTTAGCATTTTACTGGAAAACTATGAGAGATAGAGCAAAAAAGGATTTTATCAAAAGTTTTTAGTCTCAGAACACCACACGAATCCTTCAGTATCAAAGGATTCACCCGACTTTTGAATAGAGCTCAAGAATTCATGCCAAAAAACTTCATATACTCGTATTGTTTTTTAACGTTTCACTGAAAAATTGGGAGAGATAGAGCAAAAGTGTGTATCACCAGAAGTTTTTGGGATTGTAGGATCTTGCAGAGTGAGTCATGTTTTCTTGTTTTTTACTCCCCCCCTCTTCCCTTCCTCCGATTACTTTAAGGACTCGTCCCATTTTGGAGTATACTTGTGGTACTGTACAGTATTTAATTCGAAAAATTGTCCCAAAGTACTTGCTAAAATGTTTTCAGGTATTTTACAAAAAAGTTAAAAAGAGAGAAGGGGAAACTCCTTCTCCTTGTGAATGTTTTCCTTAATCATTATTCACTAATTCACAATATTGTAATAGAGATAAGATTATTTTGTTTATTTTTTTATTTTTATTTTTATTTTTTCTTCTCAAAATTCCTCTTTCGGTGATGATGCATTGTACCTGGGCTTTATCCCTTTAAAATTCTTTCTTTGTATTTTTGTTTTTTTTTTTTATTTTCTTTTTAACTTTTCGAGTGATGGAATTATTTCTTAATTGTTACTAGCTAGGTAATAGTATATGTGTGTGTAAGTCAAGGTCCTATCATTTTAAAAATTGTTCCTCCTATGTTTTTCCTACTAATTTGAATATGTCATCCTCGAACTCCTTAAAAAATTCCTCCCCCTTTCCCTGGACTTATACCACAATATTTACAGTGCTGAGATGATATTGTAAATTTTGAATATGCAAATAAGAAAGGTAATACAGCGAAACTCATATTCGGTATCTGCTATTTGATATATTATCTGACGTCTGCCTCTCGAATAATAATTTTTTCTGCGCTTGGCAATTAATCTCTCGAAATACGAAATGATAATTTGACTGATAACGAATGAATTGATTTGTTATCTCCGTTCTTTTCTTAAATGCTTGGGAGTTGATTAACAAATATCGTAGAAAGTAATCGAATTATTTCGACCAAGCCAAGCTCCGGTGCTATTGGCTATCCTGGTAGTTATATGAAACAATGAATCCTGAGATGCCGAAGGTATTGGACTTGGGTGCAAAGAGCAACTTTTTACGTTGAAAAAAATCACATAGGTCGTAAAATATGAAACTGATGAAAATTTCGGTGCTTGTAACAGCGCTGCGAGTGGATTTTCGACGAAGCATCGAAAAATGCTATTTTCTTTTGATGTACTCGCTCATCGAACGAGGTCGGTTTTCGTAGCTATTTCATATTATCTTTTATACGAATGCTTAAATTGGGTGAACTACGAAATCGATTGGAAGAGAGAGAAAGAAAATGATGAAGGGGTGAAAGAAATGGATATTGTTTTTTTCTTACTTTTCAGAGGAACGCTATAACGTGTACACTGGCGCAGATAGCCTTGTAATGTAAATGAAAGTCGCAAGTGTCGTGTATGACGTAGGACAGATGGGTGATATTGGTTACATTTTAGGGCTTCCTTCGAAGCTAATTAATCCTGAAAATATTTCGACTTATCAACCTTCAATAGGTTTTTCGTAAACGTTAGCTTTTTCGTTTTGTGTAGAGGTCATGGATGCCTTATGCGACGTTTCGGGAGGAAGGGATGAGGAGGCGAATTTTGACGTAGTGAAAACTGCATAGCGAAGTCTTACGCTATTTGTCGATTATTGCTTGAAAATATATCGCATTATTTATCTAATTCACCGAAACTTTGATTTGTTTGCAGCTGGTGCTGGATCCGAATTACAACAATTCGGCGATACTGAATGTGGTCATACCAAAGCCGATGGAAGGCAAACAAGCATCGACGTTGTACTTCTGCTACAAGCCCTCGAAGAAGCACAACAATTCCTTGCTTCTGGGCCTTGAGCCATACATGCGTATCATGATTCGCGAACGAATCATCCCGCTGTGGACGCAACTCGTCATAATCATCGTGTGTCTGAGCTTTTCGTGTTTATTTTCGGGCTTAAATTTGGGGCTTTTGTCGTTGAATCGGACAGATTTGAAAATCATCTCGAATACGGGCACAGACGCGGAACGTAAATACGCCAAAGCCATTTATCCTGTGCGAATCCACGGCAATTACCTTTTATGTAGTATCCTGCTCGGTAACGTGTTGGTGAACAGTATATTTACCATTTTATTGGACGATTTGTCTTCCGGCATCGTGGCCATTATTATCTCAACGCTCGCTATCGTGATCTTCGGTGAAATCTGCCCGCAAGCGGTGTGCTCCAGGCATGGACTCGCCATCGGCGCCCGTACCATCTACATCACGAAGACGGTGATGTTTCTGACGGCGCCGTTGTCTTGGCCACTCAGCCGTCTGCTGGATTGGATTCTCGGCGAAGAAATCGCGACCACGTATACCAGAGAACGTCTCAAGGAATTGATCAGGGTAAGCGATAATCGCGTGTATAATTAATTGAAAAGTAATGTCACGAAAAACGCGACGCGCTTGGCGGCGTTTATGGCTCGATTACGCTAACGTGGACGTGTATTGTCGTCGATACCACGTCATAGGTATTTTCGTTTCGCCGTCGCCGCCGACGTCGGCTGGGTACGGTGTGAATTAGCGTCGCATTGTTCGACCGGTCTTGGCGGTGTTCGTTGTTCGCGGCTTATGAACGATGTGTGTCACGTGTCGCGAGTTATTTCAACATTCGAGATAATTTCAAGACTGAGTGGAGTTCTGGGTGCTCTAAGACGACAATGTCGCGTTTATCGTGGCAACCATACTTGACTTGTTTTCCTGCTGGAATGATGCTCTATGCATGTAGCGAAAAGTGAAACTGAGCGGAAGGTGCACCTCGATGGTGTATTTGATCCTTGGAGAGTTCTGTTGCATGTTGGAGTGTTGTTTTCGCAGGAACTAAATATGTCGTTTAGGAACAACATTACTTATTCAACTCCCTGAATCGATTCACGAACGACTATGCGCGGATCCTAGGGAGGGAAAAAAAGGGTATGCCTCAATTAATGGAAGAAATTATTACATTTGCAAACAAACCTGTCCCATCATGATGCGCAGTTGTTTAAAGTTTCTCATCGATTCGATGCTTAAATAAACACGCATTTCTTGTGTTTCATAAACGATGTTTCCCATCCGCTTTAACGAATCGTTTGAGAACGACTTAAAAATTGCAAAAATGTAGACTTTGAATTGAGCAGTGAAATTGACCGCGATCAAATTCGTGCTTTTTATTAGTAAAATTTAGACAAAAAAAGTGGCAAAGTCTAAAAAACAATTTTTGAACTTTTAGACAACTTTGAATTTCGTGAAAGTTCAGCAAAAGTTCAAAAGCTTGGGTTTTTTGGTAAACGATAAGTTTGAAAAATTCTTCAATGGACATCGACTTTTGGAGCAAATGATGAAATCGATTAAAAAAATAATCCTGCTGAACAGCTGTAAAAGCTCGTTAAAGTTTGAAGAATAATGAAAGCTTGAACTTTTCAGCGAAAGTTCTATGTACAAAGCTTGATATCGGGAAAATCGCCTGGATGCGTTTTTGAGAAAAAAAACGTCACGTTTTGGAAACTCCCTGTTGAAAATTTTTCGAAAAGTACAGAAAAGCGGGCGAAAGTTGTTCGAAGTTGGAACTTGGAGCTTTTTCAGGCAAACGTGATTTTTATTTTTGTGCATGGAAAAATTTCATATCACTAAAATCAGAAATTTGTTGATAAATTACTCGTTTAAAGGGGAAAAATTTCGAAATTGTTTAAAAGCTCGAAAAGTGAGCTTTTCGGTGAAAGTTTTACTTGTGAAATTTTGTATTTGAATAATCATCATTATAGATCTTGAAAAATGCCACGTTTTAAAAGTTGTCCTCGCTTATAAATTTGCCGCAAATTTTTATAAAATTTAGACGTCAACTTTTTCAGACAAGCCAAAAATTTATGTTAGTTTCTAAACAATTTTAAAGGTTTTCAAAATAGATTAAAAGTTCAAAAGTTGAGCTTTTCAAGGCATTTGACATTATAAAATGATTCGCACGAGAATTAAACTTCGCTATTCAATTTGATAAATTGAAAGTCGTTTAACCGAAAATCGCTTCTGACGTTCTCGGAAAAGTATTCAGAAAGCTCGAAAGTTCCGCTTATTTTGCGATTCTAAAATTAAAATTTTTTGATAGAATAATCCGAACGAATATTTCGAATATGAATAATATAAATACAAAATTTCTTTGAAAGTTCAAAAGTCAAGCTTTTCAACGGAATTTAAATAAACGCTATTTCGTAGCGTAAATAATCTCAACATTTTTATGAACCAACGAATATTCCCGGAGCACGTTTCGTCTCTCGGAATCAATCGAATTTACGTAGCGAATCAAAGGAATACAAAACGCACAGAGCTTTGAGCTTTTTTCGTATTAATAATTGATACAAAAGGCGAGAAACGTTTCGCAATTTCTCACCTTTTGGGAAACGAAACGATGAACGCGAAAGAGGAAACGGGAAAATTCCTGCGATATAATTCTCATTCAAGTTACGCGTCGAAGTTCCCATTATCTGCAGTATTTTGCGGACGATGAAAAAAAAAGAGGGAAAAGTGAAACCTTTTTTTACTGATTGTCGCCGTAGTGTATAACAAAAAAAAATAAGCGTAAAACTTGAAAGTATTTTGATTTAGGTAGTTTACGGTATAAAAATAAAAGAAAAGTTGCGAAGCAAGCGCTGTGAAATAGTGTAACGCGAAAAAGATCGAAGAAAGAGGAGGAAAGGCGAGCTAGGTAAACATTTTTGTTCGATGCGACCTTTCGAAGGGAACCTTTTTCGCCGCCATCTCGGCTTCTCTCGACGTATGACTCGGAACGTTAAAGGCCACCGTGAATGTTGTAACGGTCGAATTTCTCGATAAGCGTATGCGTTAGGTGAAAAGGAAGGAGGGAGAGGTATGGAACCGTGGAGTGTACATAGCCTACCCTAAACTGTATGAAGCACTCTTTACAGAGATCTTTTTCGTGTTGCTGTTGACGAAAGGAATAACAAGACGAGGAAGATACGCTTCAAAGGAAAACGTGAAAGTGTTCGCCTGATTCGATAGTAGCGTGAAAACACACGATTACCGTGTATTCGTTGATATCGCGTGTAAACACGTGAAATTCACAAGGTTAACGCGCGACGGTGCCGCATGTGCGGGATAAAGAGTCGAGCTGTTGGGATTTTCCACAAACCCCTACGACCTACCGTCGCCGAGGCGTTTCGCAGGATTTATAGGTCGCGGTCGTGTGGCTATATTCGCGAGAAAAATTCGCGATACAGGGAGAACGGATGCGTGCGACGGTGGCGTACTCGCACGTGCCAATAACGCGGAATTTCGCTGCCGACGGAACCCCCCTCGAAAGAACGAGGTGTGCGTGCTTTGAGGCAGCGGCGCGCACAAAGGACGAGAATGCAATCGAAGGAGAATTCGTTATGGTTTTACATGCAGCAGCGATAAGTGCAGGGAAGGGATGGGAAGCGCTTTTAATGAGGGAAAAAGAAGCGTTTTCGTAATAATTTTTACTACGTACGAAGGTTATCGATTACCCGTGAAAGTTACCCGAACGAGTAGAATTTTTTTCTCGCTGACGTCTCCATCTCTCACCTCGTTTTATCATTTTGGTACAACAAGTTCGATATGCGGATGTGCTTTGTTAAGGCGTTTTAAGCATTTACGTTTCTCTTTTCAAGGTTTTACGACTTTGGGTCTTTTAACGAACTGTTCAAGGGTAAAAGGGATCGGAGAAGGACGTTCGTGACATTGTCGCAGTGATGAAGTGCACTACGCTTTGTGTGTGAGAACTGTGTTATTTCTTCGGTGAATCGTAGTATTACCAAACCTTTTCAAGAGGCTCTTTGAAAGATTTTTCTTCGTAATTCGCCGAGTTGAAAGGAAATGAAAAAACACAGAGCATTGTATCCGTATTTTTCCAATTTTACAACTTCAATGTACCATATACCGAAAGGTAATATAAGTAAACTAGCTTCGCTAGTTGATCTTCTCGGATTTTTGGCTGAAATCTAAATCAGAAGCTTATGGCAGTTGGAGTAAATTACCGTTATTACGGAAAGACGAATGACAGCGAAGTTCTTCCAAAAAAGTTGCGATAATTACTGTAAGTTCGCAGTATTAGCGGTAATTTACCAGTAACTTACGGTAATTTACCGGTAGTTCAGGGTAATTTATGGTAATTTACTTGTAATCTGGAGTAATTTACCGGTAATTTACTAATCTAGGGTAATTTTTGGTAATTTATAGTAATTTACCGGTAATGTATAGTAATTTACCGGTAATTTATAATAATTTACCGGTAATTTATAGTAATTTTTCCGGTAATTTATGGTAATTTACCGGTAGTTTATGGTCATTTATAGTAATTTATGGTAACTTACTGGTTATCTAGAGTAATTTACCGGTAATTTACTGGTAGTCTAGTGTAATTTTTGGTAATTTATAGTAACTTACTAGAAATCTAGGATAATTTACCGGTAATTTATGGTAATTTACCAGTAATCTGGAGTAATTTACCGGTAATTTACTAATAATCTAGGGTAATTTTTAGTAATTTACCGGTAATTTATAGTAATTTACTGGTAATTTACTGGTAGTTTATGGTCATTTACAGTAATTTATGGTAACTTACTGGTTATCTAGAGTAATTTACCGGTAATTTACTGGTAGTCTAGTGTAATTTTTGGTAATTTATAGTAACTTACTAGTAATCTAGGATAATTTACCGGTAATTTAGGGTAATTTACCAGTAATTTACAATAAATAAATCATAATTTTCAGTAATTTACCATCATTTTGTGTATTTTACTACTAATTTACAGTAATTTACTGTTGATTTACGGTTGCTAACCAATGATGGTTTACCATAAATTTTCGGTTTTTCGGTAACTCACCATTAACTTTCGGTATTTACACTAATTACCGGTAGGTTGGGATAATTTACCGGTAATTTATGGTAATTCAACAGTAATTTTTGGTAATTTGCCGGTAATCTAAGGTGATTTATTGGTAATTTATGGTAATTTATGGTAATTTACCAGTAATTTACAATGATTAAATCATAGTTTACAGTAATTCACCGTCATTTTGTATATTTTACCACCAATTTACGATAATTTACTGTTGATTTACAGTTCTTTTTCGACGATTTTAATTGTTTTTTTTGACAACGAAATTGTGATACGCGTATTTTGATGTTTATTTGTTACAAAAAGCTGAAAAAAATTTCACCAAAAAAATTACGACTCATCAAAAGTGCTAAAGAACACAAGTTTGGGGTTGAAAGTTCAACCATCTTAGCTCCATTTTCCAAATTTTGGTAAATTTTCGAAATACACCCTCCCCCATCTATCTTCCTCTCACTTAGTGAATGAATAATTATACCCTTTGATTCGCCATAAGTTTCAAAAATGCCTGTTCCAGTGTCAATATTAGAGTTTTCGAAAATTCGGGGAATCAATTTGGTATCGTGAGAGTTGTAGGCTGTGAAAAGGGGCATATTACTTTTTTTCTGAGAAACCTCCTTCGCTTTGTGTTTTTTTTCCGCGGCCGAATACAGTTTTCCTCAATAAATCAACGTTGTATCATTTTATCATTACGTATGCGAACATTTCCGTTATTTTTCCTGTTCTGTGAATGTAATGTGATTAGATAAGGCGTATCTTCGATTCGTTTCTCTTTCTGTGCTTCTCGCTACGCGAGCTTTTTATCAATTACGGTACGACGAACTGGAAAAATAAACGACTAGAGTGCTCTGAGTGTAATTTGAGATTGTGTGTAAAGAGGACCTAGTGAATTACTTGGTTTTGAAAATCATTGGAAGAAAAAATAGAGAAAAGTATTTATCGTTCTGTGAAAAAACAAGACTTTTGAGTTGAGTTTATTCTAAATAAAAACATTGAAAATCGATGTCCTTACTCGTAAATTTGAAAGATGTATGTAAATATATCCGGTGCGAACTTCGTTAATGAAAAATTAATCAATTTCGTAATAATTTGTACTTGTTGAAAATTTTCTAAAAATGAAAAGGTGCTAGATGGGAAAAACATAAATGGTATTTTCTGCGAACTCGTTAAACTGAAATTACCGACGAGGCGAAAATATTACATAAATCGTTTCTAGTGGTGGTTCTACGTTAGGACAGCTTTATATCCGCCGAAATGGGCTCGTTAAAGATAGTGCTTTTTTTTCACAACGCTTATCTTATCGACCACTCGATGTAGTTGCGAAATTTAAAATCGAACGAGTTCATTTTCGAGAGCGAAGTATCGAAATTGAGGTGAGGGACGAGGAACGATGCTCCAGAAATCGAGGTTTCGTCGTTTTGAAAATTTTGAACCTATCGATTGTGGGCGATGCATTTGGAAAGGTCAGCGTTGCAGGCGCATTTGGGTGGGAGTTTTAACGGCCGAAAATTACGTACGGCGAAAAGATCACGGCCAGGAAAAATGTACATGCGATGTTGAATAATTAAAACGAAACGTCCGAACGTCCATATTGACCTTATATGCGTACACGGTCGCGTGTAATTTACCATCGTCTAGTATGTGAAACGGCGATATTAGAATTTTTTTCTAAAATCGTTTTTTAATTTTTCATTTACGACCGGAACGAGTCGAAGTATTGCAGGATGTGGTGATGGAAGCGCAATCCGAGTCTTAAATGATTCAATACCGCGGTCAAAATTACATTTCTTTTATTCATTACGTACGAAGTATTCTGCGATCTTATTATGCGCACGGTCTTTGGGGAATTGGCGGGTAATTTTTTCGAGAATTTTTAACGAGAAATTTACGCCGTCAGGGTATGTAATTTTGGAGCGGTTGCCAACGCAATGAAGTATCTTGAGGCGTAACTTTGGAACTTCGTGGAGCGCTCGCATTTCAAGTCCGTTGTAAACCGCCGAATAAGTTTTGCATGGGGGTTCTTCGAGACTGAGTTGTTTTGGAAAAGTTTAGAATTAACGAAACTCCGTGTTGGCGTCGTTTTGCGAGAACGGTAGAAAAGGTTCAACCATAGATGAAAATTGACCCGAAATTCTGACTCAGCAGCTGCGAAAACCTAACAATCGATATGCGTGATGATAGTGTACCCCTATTTGGTCGTAACCCCCACTTTACCGTTTTGGTTCCACCTCCCTGCGATAATCTATCAATTTATGGTGATCGAAAGGTGATAATCGGTAAATGAGCGTGATGTAATTAACATCTGAAGATAATTATCGCGATTTTGGGTGTATCTATTGTGCGCGCGAGGTCATGACAAAATCTTGATGAAAGGGGTGGGGGGAGGTTCATATCACAAATCATGTAACTAGTTGACTATATCGTCATGTATATCGATTGTTTAGAGCATTTAGTCAGGATACGCGAATCAGAGGTTAGTTTGCGATTTTAAATAATTCTGAAACCGATTTACTTCATTTTATGATCTGAATCGTTCGCGAACGAATCATATGAATTTCGGATTGTTTGCGAAAGAAAACGAAACTTATGTTTCATTTTGTTTACTTAGGTTCTCATCTTGAATAGTTGATGAGGTAGTGTGTCACAAGTGATTCTTTCAAGTCGTTCGCGAACAAATGGTAGAAAAGAATCGCGAATCGTTTTCGAACGTGAACGAAATGTATATTTCAATTCAATATCTCGGCGTTCGCGAACGATTCATTAGAAAATTGCGTGCGTAGTTTGGCACGTCATTTTCGGCCACTAATTCTCAAACTTTCTTCAAGTGATGTTTTGCCGAAGTCGTTCACGAACGATTCGTTGATTCTGTGCAGGTCGTCACATTGTGAATCATGTGAAACAATGCAGCGAAACGAGCAAATCACTCGAAAAAACTTATCAATGTTGAAATTCGTTTCTCGAATGATTCACAGTGGGTCGTTCGTGAATGATTCATCTGTTTTTCAATGATTCACAAATAGTTTAGGGTCATTTTTTCACGGTAAATAATGAAAATTGTTGTATTATGGTGTTAAATACATTTTTCATGCGAACGAAAATATTTTCGCGAGGAGCTTGACATGATAAAATCGATTCTTTAGTTCGGTTCGTATCTTCGGTATCGAAATAAATGAAAGAATCGTTTTTTCGTATTTATAAAATAAGGAATCGGTAAAAGGCCCGAAGGTTCGAGTAATACAATGAAAACTAAAGACTCCACACTAACTTCATCGAGTCGTCTTTTGCGAAACACACAAATTCGGTTGTTTTCTCACTTGAACAACTCGTAAATCACATTAGTATCGTTATGTAGGTTACCTCGATTGAAATTCTCGTCGATAACGCGATAAAAGCGGAATTTTCCTTTCTCGAAAGACTTTTCTATCATTTTACGCGAACGTCGTCGACGCGGTAACGTAAACAAATACGACGAGCGAGTATTACCGAGTCGATATTAGCGAAAGAGAAAATGAGACGGCGACGGCAACAAAGGCCGCATTTTCAAAAGCCAAACGAAAGGAAAATTTTACCATGAAAATGATGCAAATAGAGTTGGCTCTAGTTCAAAGTTAAAAGGCTGGATACGCTTTCGGCGTGTCTTGCGGTTGGCGAATTCGCGTCGATAATTCCGAGTATGTTGGTCGCGGTGCAAAGGGTTATTGCTCTATATTTTGGCGTCGTGCGAGTGTAGGTGCGCGCCAGTGCACGTGTCCGCGTATACCTGACGTGGCTTCTCCATTGTTCAGTGATCGAATTGATTAAAAGGCGAAATTTTCTATACGCCCGTTTCAGACTTTGATTTATTCGTTGATAATAAAGTATATTAGGTAAGCGAACTCGGATGAACTGTCAGTTTCGTGTAATTTGTGCCCAACATGTACACGAGGTACAAGGTGAAGTTTCCCTAATTTTTTCCGTTCTTTTATCCCCTCCCCGCGGCCTTTATGCGAGTGCACGAAATAGCGGCTAGCACCGATGTAGCGTTACGTGTTCGAATTTAATCCAATTTATTAGGCAAAAAAAAACTCTGGAATAGCTCGTTTCGTACGGTCCGAGTTATGTAAATTATTCGAAACTTGCCAGAGTTTAATATAATTTAGCGTCTCACGTTTTCGGAAATTTTGTTACGTTTCATGAAATTCACGCAGTTTTGTGTTCGCAGGTTACCACGGAATATAACGATTTGGAAAAAGACGAGGTTAATATTATCTCCGGTGCTTTGGAATTACGTAAGAAAACAGTCGGCGAAGTGATGACGAAAATTGAAGATGTTTATATGCTGTCGTACGATACAATTTTGGATTTCGAGACGGTTTCCGAAATAATGAAATCAGGTTTGTAATTTTCATAGATCCTGGCTCGGATTAGTTGGCTTCCTCCAATGGTAGGGGATGAAAGAGATGAGGTTGAGGTAACTTTAAAAAAGAGATCCACTGATTGGCATTTCTCGACCCGTGGATCGGATTGCTTGGTTGATGCAGTTCGTATAAGTAATTTTAGTAGAGTGAAATGGTGATTTTTCACTAAGTTCTTCGTGAATTATATGTTTTCCAACGTGCAAATTCAACGATTGCGCAAGTAGTACCCTTCCAATGGAAAAACCAATGGCTCATTCGAATTCAGAAGGGTCGAATTAGTCAGGAAACATGTCTAAAATGTGGATTACCCTTCGAGGGTTGACTTGAGGTGGGATAAATCCTATTTTCTTCGTATTTTCACTAAAATTACACATGGTTTCTCACACAAGTGTAACGATTGTGCTTGTGCTACACTTCTTATGGAAAAACCGATTGCGATTTCGTGTTCAGGAGCGTCGAATTATACGGAAACGACACCAAAATTACTTTCATAACCCAAAGCCCCAAAATGGGAGGGGGCTTGTTCACAAGTGTCCTCTTCCCCCCCCCTCATATGGGAGAAGCGAGTGCGTGCTTACTACCTTTGATCGATTTCGTCGAATCATCTCGTGGAAAGCCGCAGAAAATGCGACTAGTGAAAGCGAAAGTAGAACGAGCCAAAAAGGAAAAGAAGAGTTCAAGGTGTAGTTGTTTTAAGCTGTTTCGAATAAAGACCGCGAACGCACGTGACGTCATCGTGCGTTGCAAATAAAACAAGATGGATGCGGGTGAAAGAGCATGCGTTTCCTCAATTTGCCCTCGTTTGACAAGCCTCACTCTCTTACTCCTTGTTTTTGCGAAGAGCAACGGTGACGTCACTGAATCTTTTTCGGCCTTTTTTGCGGTGAAGCTTTTTCTTTGGTTTTTAATGTGTTTTTTCTTGTTTTGTCTTTGTGACAAACGAGGTTATTGGTGTGAATTCAATTTTTTAACGAGATTTTCGAAGAGATTGGATTCGCTTACCCTGTTCTCCCCGTCTATTGATTTTGTTATAAATTTATTTCTTCAAATTGGTAGGAATTTGGTTTTTGCGTTATTCTGTCATGCTTCGTTTGCTCTTCACTTTCACGAGGTGTTACTGTTGTTGTTATTTTGGAGATTTCGAGGATTTAATTTTTGAATTTTATGAGACGTGATTTTTTCAAGGTCCATTTCTATTTGCTAAAATATTTTTGAATTGAACTAAATCCGTAGTTGAGATAATTAAAAAAACGCAAACGAAAAAAAAAACGTAACCAAAATAACGAAATTTTTTATCCTTTCGCGTCTCTAGAGACAATTCGTAACGATAATTAACTAACGTAGCAGCTGAACAGCGTCATTGAAAAACATCAAAGGTGAAATTCCTACGCGAATACGTTTTGTCAACGACCTGCGAATAATTCGAAATTGGCATTTGTAGTGGTCGATGTGTGGACGTGTTGGTGTGAATTTTCTGTCTTCGGCTTCGCTGTAGAAAGACGCGAAAGTTGGAACAATTGAAAATGTGTATGTTGACAATTCAGTCAAAGATGAGAACGCAGATGTGGCGTGGAGTAATTAGCATAATGATATGCGTTGCTGACGAGGTTTTGGGTGATGAGTGGAACGCAAATGGGTTGCTCGAACCACGTGTGTTGCTGTCGTTGGCAGATTTTCTGGAGGTTAGGTTTTCCGATGGGATCGACTGGTGTGTTCATTCGGTGATTCGAAAAGTGCTACGATGTGTGTATTGCATCGCTCGCATAATTCGCCTCGTATCGCTTTGAAATTAGTGGCGTTTTTGACCTTGTCCAACGCAAATGAAAAAAATCTCGTTGCAGAGTTTATTAAGCAGAATGCAACTGCGCCAGTTTATTTCGAAGAGCTGCCAGTTTTAAGGAGACGTAAGTACGGTGCTGAGCGTTTTAAAATAGCTCGTGGTAGCAAATTTTTAAATTTTAGGATTTTACGGTAAATTTCATAAATTGAGATTTTCAAATGATCTAGACTTCGTGAAATTAGTTTTCGCCAAGTTATTGGTAGTTGATTAAATTACGCCAGTTTTGCTCAAAACGGGACTTTTTCGGTTGCATGTGGCACCATACACGTTCAGTGTAGCCAGTTTTCTCTACGCTTCATGTGGAGTAAATTTATCCGACTAAAAGTGAAACTACAAATTGACCGCTTGGTATTTACAACCGTTCTGCTTCTCCTTTTTTTTTAAAGAAAATTTTTAATTTTTATTACAATTTAAAGTAGGATACTTATTGTATTACTTTTTTATGATTATGATTAATTGGCAAGTCTGGCTATCGATTTTATTGAAATTTCCTCTGTGTTTTGATTATCGACGCCAAAATTTATTAAAAATATAGATCTTCAGGAAAACGTCTGGTTTGCCGTTCGCTCGCAATGCTCTAATTAACGTTGATTCATCTGGCAAAAGAAATCGGTGTGATTAAAATAGATTTTGTGAACTTTCGACGATGAATTGTAAGCATTTTAACGTGATGTTGTAAGGATCCATCGTGATGTCAGGTGTAAGTGCAAAAATGGCGCCTAAAACCGTTCTGAGGGAGTTTTAGGATGTGCCCGAGTTCTAAAAATTCTAATTTTCGACTTCAAAATACGTGAAATAAAATTAATTTTGAAGAAATTGAAGAAAAGCAGAGATAAGGTGTTGGATTGAGATGGACTGTGATTGGTACTAATCGAGAGGATTTTGATTGGTGGGGATAGTGACCCCGATCTGGCCCTGAATCGCTCAGCTGCTTAGAGAAATTTTCTAGGTGCTCGTTGCTTTTGTTAATTATGAGGAGAGAAGGAAAATTACCATTTTCGTTATTTTTGAAGCGTTCCTTTTTTTATTCGATTTTTTTCGGTATTTAAAAAAATTTTGAATCTCTTCGTCCTCCTCTTTCTCCTTCCTTTTGATGAGTTTATTAAATACGTGTATTTCTTCATCCAAAAAAATTTTCGTTTGCGAAATCGATACGGAAGAAAAAATTCATATCAATGCCCCAACTACCATTGATGATTTTTCACCGAAAAAATTGACTGGTTGAGTACGAGTACGTGTATGACCGTGCTCAGCGTATTTGGATTCCTTACTTGGAAAGTGGCAAGCACCAAATATCGGGTGTTTTCGTAGCTGCCCGATGTCACTTCGTGAGACTTGGAATTTTTGTCAAATACTTGTTATCAATGCGCCAAATTGTTGATATTAATTGATGAAAATGTCCGGCGTCAAACTTTTCGTGAAATTTTACTGCTTTCTGAATACAGTTTTTAAATAATGCATAAATAAATTAGATAATCGATTCGATTTAAAGCTCCAATTATTGAGAAATGTCTGAAAAAAAAGTGCAGTGCTTCCATTATGATTTAAAAAGTGATCATTTACCACCTCGTTTCAAATATGAATTTCTGGAGCCGGATTTAGAAAAGGAGGAATATATATGAGACATTATCTAGCAAAAGGGGCAACTTGGACAGAAAAGTGAAACTGAGATAATCGCAAAAATAGACGTTCGGGTCAAAATTACCGTTTTTC
>QBDW01000290.1:0-26981 GCA_003261595.1 Maconellicoccus hirsutus
TAAAAAAAAAACAGAATGACTTTTTTTTCCAAATTTTTTTCAACCACTGTAACCACTTCCTCTCCGCCTTCTCATCCTACGTCAAAGTGCACTTTGGGATTTTCAGTGAAGCCTAAACTCCCTCAAAATTGATGTTTCTCTGGGAATTGAAAAAAAAAAAACAGAATTACTTGAAATTTTGGTCACAAGTGAACGCTGCCTACTTGTATAATATATAATATTGTTTCCTAATTTTTTGAACCATTTACCCCCCCCCCTTTAAAGTGCATTTTAGAATTTTCCATTGAGGCTTGACCTCCCCCCTCCAATTACTGTTTCCCCCGGAATAAAAAAATATGTTGTGCATCAGTAAAATATGCATTTACTCGTCGAATCAGAATATGGAAACCTACCAAACCGCCCTAAAAAACCGATGGCCGCCATTTTTAAGGCTAAATCGAAGGATAGATTTTTTTCGAGTCTTTTAAATTGAATAATTATTTTTTTATTTAAAAAAAAATCAATATTCAGAATTTTTATTTTTTTGCAATTTTTTTTGAAAATTACCATTTTTAAAATTCAATTTATGTATTTAAAAAAGAATAAAAAATTACATTCATCTTGATGAAATTCAAAAAAATCACACAAATAAAGAAAAATCGTAGTATTGCGATTTTTATAAAAAAACCATGCTTCATCGCTTCATTGAGGGATTTTGACCCCCTCTCTTCCCTCCCCATCTCTTCGTCGAATTCAAGTCTGCTAAAATATTTCAAAAACTTCAACGGAATACAAAAAAAAATCGATTCGTCAAAATTTGTAACCTTTTGTTTCTTATAATTTTTGTAAATTATTCGCATTTTTCTCTTAGATTTCTTCATGTTCTACCACATTGATCACCCTCTCCCCTGAAAGAAGAGAAGAGCCCCCAATGTGAAAATGAACCAGGGCAGATGTTTGTACCTCGCCCCTCTTTGACTAGAGCTTTATTTTTGACGAACTGAAAGAAATTAGAGGTAGTTGAGCGTGCTATTAAATATGTAATTTGAAATTTCTTGGGTTTTTCTAGAAAATGCAGTATCCTCTTTGCCTCCTCTCTTATCAACGCCTTCTGGGATATTTTTGAAGCGAATCTATTCGAGATGAGGTAATTCAAAATAACTCTGGACGTGTTTTTAACGTACTTTTGAGTTATTTTTTCTTCAAAATTTACGTTTCGCGAGCAAAAAAACTTCCGAGGGACGAAATTCGCGTGGAAAATTATGCGGGTTGCAGAAGTTGGTACACCGAGCTAAGTAGCTACCTACATATTGCTCATTCTATCTCAGATTCACGAGATTTCGGATCATTGAGATTTTTCAAGAAACATTGCTTTTTTACGTAAAAAATACTTACATATTAATTTTTCTACATTGAAACTTTTTTTCACGTTTACCACGTCCAGAAAAATGGATACATAGATGAATAACGTGAATTGGAATTTATTAATATGCATCAAATTATCATATTTATCGCTATTTTCCATATTGAGTGCTTGGTTTTTGTAAAAAGGTCAAAAACAGATGAAAATCTCGTTGAAGTTAAAGCCCATGGGATGACATGGGTACTTCTCGTACTCACAATGGCGTCAGTATGTTTTCCAGCTTCTGCATCCAACATTATTTTTATAGAAAATTTAACGTAGATTAATTTCGATAATAATTGTTTTTTCGTACGAAGCGTAGTTTCCTGGGAAAACGATTTTTTTCACGATTCTATGTATCTCATTCGAATTTGAAGCAATATTTTCAAATAATTTTTTTTCAAGGAATTCGTAATATATAAAATTTTAATATAAATTCATGAATTATCTCTTAATTAATTTTATCGTGCGTGAAGTAAAAACAGCAGGCAAAAGGTCTAACAGGCGTTTACGTTTGGTAGCTCTTATCTGTGGTCCTAGGATTTTATATTTTTAGTGAAATATTTGGTGTGATTGAGTTGCATAAATTTAGTTATTTCAATTGATAAAAACTACCTTTGTACAATAAGCTCAAAAAAATTATTAAAAAAAAATTTCATGATGATATTGAAAATATTACGTGTAAAAAATTGGAAGTTTGGATACAAAAAAAAAATATTAAAAATAAAAACACAATCTTTTCGTTATTGATATAATGAAATCGTCGGTTAATTCGATATTTTCTTGATTTTTTTGGAAATTTACTACCAACAAGATTTGATACTTTGATATCTGTAGTCGAGTTACCACCCAAATTCGTCTTATAAATTGAAGCCCCCTCGTGAAAAAAGCTCATCTCGCTTTCGCACTAATATTTCAAGTCGGTTTAATTTTCTCGAATACAAGGAAAGGTTTAATGTAACTTTAATCAAACTACCGCTGAATTGATATAATCTCATCGATTTTATTTCAAAGGTACAAATTTATTCGTAGCCTTTCATCCTGTTGAATATGGTTACAACTTACACAAGTTCGCAAACAGGAAAAATTTTCGAGATTTCTCGATGAAGCGTTGTTTTCACATATTTGTGATGATAATCAAGTTAGGAAAACTTTTCGCGTGAGCTTTTGCCGAACACTTTGGCGAACATCTTGAACAAATGGAAGCTCTGGAAATCGTGTACGAGGAATTTTTCGGACGCGCGAGTTTCTAGCGAAAATCAACTACTCCATATGATTTCGATACATCGAACACAACTTATTTTCGCGAACGAAAAGGCGTGCACGGCGAAATATCGCGGGTATGATACGTGGACACTTTCACTTCGCGAATTTCACCATTAAAATACACCCTCGAGTAAGATTAAAAATCAAAAGCTGCTGGGCTACGAGCAAAAATTAAACATCAAAGAACATCGGTGTTTTGAGTTCATATTTGAGGATACTTTGTATTTATACGAATCCTACGCACAAGTCGAGAAGTGTCGCTGGGTGCGTGCCATGCTTGCGCAGCGGCTTCGCGAATTTCGCACATACCGTCTCTCGTCTCCACCTGAAGGCTTTCTTGCTTGGTCGCGTTATCGATGTTAAATTTAATTTGAAAAGCTCGCGCTATCTTTCGGAATGCGTTTTATGCAACGTGAAATGACATACCTTAAAGTGGTATTTTACGATGGCGCTTCTACCTGATGCTGATGCTGGTGGTGTTTTTTACATTACTTTCGATTTTAATCGACAACCTGAGTTTTTTGGCGTTTTATACAAATATGCTGATTTTCAAGTTCGATAGTTATTTTCATTAACACGCGGAGTCGAGTTTATTCTATTTGTTCTTGTTTCGCTTCGATGTTTTCATTACTCGGGTTTCTTTGATGAATCTGATGCGTGTGATTTAGAGTCAATTTCACCTGGTAGCCTATTCGCTTCCCGATTTCGTTCGTTATTTTAATTTCGAATTTGTTTTTTTTTTTCATTGAGATCTCGAGAAAGTGTGTTTCATAATTTCTTTATATCTTGTCGTAAATGGTTCATCGCAGTGAGGAAATTTTTTAGAATTATGGAAATAATTTGTTGTAGTTGTCTATCGAGAAGAACGAAAAATATTTTTTTACGGTTTTTTAGAACCTTAAAATTTGTCCCAGTATTTTTAAATTTCAAAATTTCAACAATTCGATGATTTACTAAAATTTTGAAAATCAAATAGAAATTGCAGGTCATAAAGTGCTAAATGAATTTCTACGAAAAAAATTCAAAATATCTTCAAATCTAAAATTTGAATTTCCCAAAAATCATTAAATTCATTCCAGTATTTTCCTAATTTCAAAATATCAACAGAAATTTTTTTTCGATATTTCGTGATTTACTGAAAATTTTAAAATCATAAAATAGCAATTGCAGGTCATAAAGTGCTAAATGAATTTCTACGAGAAAAATTCAAAATGTCTTCAAATCTAAAATTTGAATTTTTTTATGATTTTTTACAACCCAAAAATCATTAAATTCATTCCAGTATTTTCCTAATTTCAAAATATCAACAGAAATTTTTTTTCGATATTTCGTGATTTACTGAAAATTTTAAAATCATAAAATAGCAATTGCAGGTCATAAAGTGCTAAATTGCACTAAAAAAAAAAAATTCAAAATATCCCCAAATCCAAAATTGATATTTTTCATGATTTTTTGAAACCCAAAAATCATTAAATTCATTACAGTATTTTCCTAATTTCAAAATATCAACAGAAATTTTTTTTCGATATTTCGTGATTTACTGAAAATTTAAAAATCACAAAATAGCAATTGCAGGTCATAAAGTGCTAAATTGCACTTCCAAAAAAAAATTCAAATATCCCCAAATCCAAAATTGATATTTTTCATGATTTTTTGGAACCCAAAAATCGTAAAATTGATCCCAGTATTTTTAAATTAAAAAATTTCAACAGAAAATTTTTTTGACAAATCACTAAATAGCAATTGTAGGTCATTAAGTGCTAAATGGATTTCCACAAAAAGTTTAAATATATCTCCAAATCCAATTCTTTTAAGATTTTTACTTACTTTACTTTTTTCCATTAACGTGCCTTTACTGCTGCTAGGCCAGAGGCACGTTTAAGATTTTTGATAAATTTAAAAATGTAATTTTACGGCAAATGCTTAAAGTTGAAATTTTAAACTAGAACCCTAAAAATCATAAAATTCATTCTAATATTTTCAAATTTAATAATTTCAACAAGCAATTTTTTTTCAAAAATTTAGGTATTAACTGAAAATTTGAAAATCACAAAATGACAACTGCAAATCTTATAAAGTAAAAATGAATTTCAATATTCTCTGAATCCAAAATTTAAAAAAAATAAAATTTTTTTACGATTTTTGACAAGAAATTTAAATATTGCAAGTGCTTCAAATAGACCATCTGAATTACTTATGATTTTTTTAAAACCCTAAAAATCATTAAAATTCATTCCAGTATTTTCAAGTTTCAAAATTTCGCGATTTTTTTGCAAATATTTAATTTGAAAATTACAAAACACCAATTACAAATTAGAAATTTAAACATAGCAAGTTGTGCTTTAAATTGACCTTCTAAATTATTTATGACTTTTTTGAAACCCTAAAAATTATTAAAATTCGTTTCCAGTATTTTAAACTTCAGAATTTCAACAGGCAATTTTTTTCAAGGATTTACTAAAAATTTGAAAATCATAAAATAACAATAATCAAAGTGCAAAATGAATTTCTACAAAAAAAAAATCAAAACATCTTCAAATCCATAATTTGAAAAAAGTTTAAATTTTTTTCAATTTTTAACAAACTTTTAGTAATTTATGAGTAATTTTCCAGCAAGTGTTTGAGATCTGCTTCTTTAACCAAAATTTCTCTATTCATAATTTTTTTGAAACCTTGAAAAAAATTATCAAATTTATTCCATTATTTTCATTGTTTAAGTTTCAACAGGCAATTTTTTTGGCGATCTAAAATTTAAAAAATCATGAAATGGCAATCGCATGTCATAAAGTGACTAATGAATTTTTGTGAATCAAATTTCAATGTCTCCAAATTTAAAATTAAAATTGTAATTTTTCCAATTTTTAATGAATTTTTAGAAATTTATGAATAATTTTACAGCACACGTTTAAAAATATCCTCTTGAACCGAAACCTCTCCATTTGTATTTTTTCGGAACCATTAAACATTGCTAAATTTAATTCGGTATTTTCAAATTTCAAAATTTCAACGGAACATTTTTTTTTGATATTTGGTGATTTACTAAAAAAAAATGTGAAATCGATGACCAACAGAAAATTGGATTTACGAAAGAGTTCATATTCACTGAAAATATTCTTTTTCTGAAATTCCCAACGAATTACTCTTCAATTTTCAATGAAAGAGGCCAAAAATATATTTAGTTTTTATCAATTTTCTCGTAAACCTCTTTCTCCCTCCTTAAAATTCACATTATGAAACGTAGTCGATCAAAAAATCCGTCATTTTGAAGCGAAGCCGTATTCTCTTGTTCCCAAAGATTCTTCTTTAAAAAAACATGCCCCATCAAATTGACAAGGGGTTTTTATGAGGGTTTCCCAAAATATTTAATCAAATAATTCAAGCATGAGAAACTAAAAAATTGGTAATTTCGAGGTTGAAAAAATCCAAAAATTTTAAGAAAAATTGAAAATATTAATAGAACGAAGAATTATTTTAAAAATCTGAAAATATCTTATCAAAAGTAATTTTCCGATAACTATGAAATAAAATTACCAAAAAAATTTTCAACTACAGTAACATCCAACTAAAACACTGTCATCTTAATACACGAAAATAACCCTCGCTTGGATATTTCTTACACACTGACGAGCTCCCGAACTAGTAAGAAGATTATTATTAAAAATGATTAGAACTGCCAGCATTTGCCCGCCACCAGAAAATATTTTCGTCAATGTGACGCGACCTTGTAATCGGATTTCACATTACGAACCACGCATTGGTATATAAGGTTAAACGCTGCAGAAAATAATGAGACTCGAAAATCAACGTAATCTGTCAATACACGTATCGAAATTTAACCACGAATTCTTCGAAGGGTTTTACCTCGTTTGAGAATTTACGCGGATTAATGCGAACGAATAAATTCTACATTTATGAAAGCTTATCTCGATAGTGGTTAATGGACGTATATTGATGTGGGTAAACGTATTAAGGGTGGAAAATCTCCAGATGTCCGTGACCTGACAAAATACGCGACATTTTACTCTTCTTTTCATTTCTGATCTCGCTATTTCGAATACGAATTTGCCAACGATAACATTATTCGAATATTTATAAAGAACGAATAAAATATTCGAAATTACCTTCTCGAACATACACTTGATTAACATCCAATAATATATCACATCCGGAAACGATCATTCTTTCTATGGCTAAATTTTTCCTTAAATTTTCCGTTTCGCTAACCTGAAAAATAAATAGGTTACTTATATTAAATTTAAAAAAAAAAAAAAATTGATTCGATGAAAAACAGTAACGTTAAATACAAAGTCACCTCAAATTATTCATCAAAAAGCGCATAAATTTTGCACAATTTTTAATAAAAAATCTCCTCAGGGTTATTTGATTCACGAAAGCTGGTAAATTTTCAAATCGAACTGAAAATTGATCCTTTCTCGAATATGTAAATACAACCCGAGGAAACACAGGCAAATATTCCACAATGAAATCCTATTTTCGATCGTGTTAATCTTCAATACACCTACGATTACATTACCGCGAATTTCTTTCGTCTTCGGGTAATCCGATGGAATAAATGAACCATGACGTGAAACAAGGCTTACCTCGTCTTTAATCTGTCTCGATAAGTCTTCTAGTTTTTGACACGCTTCCATAAGGCTTTTACGATCGACGTGGTCGTGAGGTGTATGCGCCAGCAGTTCGTGCAACGTGACGATGTATCTGGGAATCTGGAAAATAAAAATTCAAAGGTAATTACCAAGAACTCGACATTCATTAAGAAACATCCGGCAACGAAAAAGAGCAAATGAACCCTTCCATTTTGGGCGGAAACCGCAAATGAGCGTAAAGATATTAGTGTTTACAAGCGAGGAAAATTTTTATCACGCTTAAGTGAATTCTTCACGTTGACCTGGGTTACTTGGAGTATTGATCTTTGATCGAATATTTCCTCGGATGGATTTATATAGTAAAATTGGATTGTGTCGGATCATCTCAAGAAAATACGCATTCGTAGGAAAAATAAAATACCGAGAGTGAAATAACTTCGAAACCCTTTTTCAAGGTTATTTCGATGTGTTTTTATTCAAACAAAAGACAGGGTTTTTCAATTTCGTTATAAGGTTTAAAAAGGATTACCGTAGTAGGAAATGGCGAAGGTTTAATTAACATTAGATGTACCTGATGCATCGGAGTCATCAGAAATGTGTCTAACTGGCAAGAATGACAGGCGGGTTTGTTCTCTAATTTATCTAAAATGGCTGAAAATGCCGTTGATTGTTTACATTCGGTTAGCACTTGAACGCTGTAATGATGATTACGGACGTACTCTTGATAAATGCTCAACATTGGGATTAACATGTTGAATAAATCACCTGTAATGATACGTGATTGTTAATATGCAAGTAAAATCATGTTTAACAAAGAGGTTCAGTTTCAGTTTTCAGGTATTTATCAAAGTGTTACATTCTAGTTTGAAAGTACCATGAAGTAATGAAAGTCATTAGAAACTTGAATCTGTTTCAGTAGAGAATTTCAACTTTATACTCTGAGTTGGTAATACTGATTACATGTAAACAAAATTTATTTAGCTTTTTCAATGTTGCCACTTAAAATTATGATTTGAAAATTTGAAAGTACAATGAAGTAATGAAAGACATTGTAAACTTGAATCTGTTTCAGTAGAGAATTTCAACTTAATACTCTGAGTTGGCAAAACTGATTACATGTAAACAAAATTTATTTAGCATTTTCAATGTTGCCACTTAAAATTATGATTTGAAAATTTGAAAGTACAATGAAGTAATGACAGTCATTGGAAACTTGAATCTATTTCAGTAGAGAATTTCAACTTTATACTCTGAGTTGGTAGTACTGATTACATGTAAACAAAAATTATTTAGCTTTTTCAATGTTGCCACCCAAAACTATGACTTGAAAATTTGAAAGTACAATGAAATAATGAAAGTCATTAGAAACTTGAATCTGTTTCAGTAGAGAATTTCAACTTTATATTCTGAGTTGGTAGTACTGATTACATGTAAACAAAATTTATTTAGCTTTTTCAATGTTGCCACCTAAAACTATGACTTGAAAATTTGAAAGTACAATGAAGTAATGAAAGTCATTGGAAACTTGAATCTGTTTCAGTAGAGAATTTCAACTTTATACTCTGAGTTGGTAATACTGATTACATGTAAACAAAATTTATTTAGCTTTTTCAATGTTACCGCCTAAAACTATGACTTAAAAATTTCCTAAAAATGGACCAAAATGAACTGACTACTTAGTACATTGATTTTTAAGCTACAAATTAACGATCAGGAACCAAATTTCCCAGTACAGTAGTAATTGTTATTTATTAACAATATTTTACTTCAAAATACGAAAAAATTTGATTTTTAATTTTTTTTAAAGAAAATTTTAATAATAAAAACGATTTACTGGTAATTTGCCAATCAAACGAAAAATTTCCAATGTTAATTTCTTAAACCAGTGTTGCCATAACGAGATTTTTTGTTATGTCATAGATGACGTCGATCGCTGTATTAAGCGATTCGCGTATAATTCTTCAATCAACTATACTTTTAGAATAAAATTCACACCGACTAATTAACAATTCAAATCAACAATTGAAATAGAGTAATCTCTGTATCACATCAATTAAAAAACAATATTAATTTCGCATCAACCAGCCACGAGTGTTCATCCAATCAATTATGGAGAACAACTGCTAGTACTGGTAGGCCATGTTGGTATTGCCAGTGAAGCTCAAATGTAATTTAATATTGGCAATTTCCTATGATGTAGTCCATACTGTCATAGAGCAGAATTTTGGCGCTCTAATTCCAGGAGAGAACAAAGTGTACTTGTATGATCATTTTCAATTTATTTGGTGTCGGTTGGTTCCTTTCAAAGAGAAATCACTCGGACCTTGATACCTCCTCGAAGAGAGGTTAGGTTAGTAGGTTTGATTTAGCTATAAAAAAATCACTGAGACCTTGGTGCCTCCTCAAAGTGACATTGGAGTATTTCTATTTTCACAACAATGCTATATTATTAGTTGAGCTTCGCAGGTAGGGCCCGCACTCACAACGATCTACCGGTCCGGTGCAGTGTTGCCACCTTTACCCCTTCTGGACTAACATCCTCTAACAGTTATTTCGTTAAATTGTTACGTTCTAAGCGAATAATGTGTATTTCGTTCTTGGTTCTGTTATCAGTTACAAGAGTATTTTTGGTTGGCAACATTGACTACTGTACATAACATTATGTAAACAAATGTTTACCAATTTGCAATCGTCCTAAACTTGAATTCCAATTTAATTGATAAACTAATATTTTTGATCTTGGCTCACTTTTTCGAATTTTTGTATTATATTTTTGGTTGGCAACATTGAAAACTTCATGTAACATTATGTAAACTAATGTTACCAACTTATTAAAAACAAAAATCGTTATTAGGAGGCTTTTTTTTATACGCTGATGTGTTGTCAAACTCGATTTTTTTTCAAATCTAATTGTTTCCAGCTCCTTTGCACAACTCTTTACACTTTGAATTGGCAACACTGATCACATGTTATGTTTATTTAGCTTTGCCAATATTGCCAGCCTTGAAATACTACAAAAAAAATTCCCTAAAAAATGAACCAAGATCAACCAACTTCTCTGCACGATTTACATGATTTTTCAATTTCTCCTCAACTCGGTTTGTTTATAATTTACTAATAATATCTTTGGTTGTTTTTTTGTAAAATAAAAACAACATTACCCAGTATCAACGTAGGCCAGGATTCCATCCTCGATGATAATCCTTTATAGAATATCTGATGAAGAAATAAAATCGTTTCGACGTTCAAGAATATCGAATTGATATCTTCATGGGTACAAGGAGGTTTTTGTGAACACGCCGCCATTCTGAGCGGTCTAAGGAAACATGATACAATGATGTCCAATTGCTTCAAATATTCTTCTTCTTCTTCTACCATACGGAAGACTAGACTGTAAAATGGATAAAATTTCAGCTCGGGTTAGAATTTACTGCTTCGAGTAGTCTACTCGATGCTGGCAAATCAAATATTTATAACTTATTTAACCGCTTGGAAATTTTCACTTGGAAAATGTTCATACTATTTTGCATTAAAGATGAACACATACCTCTAAGGAATTTGTTCGGTTCACGTATTGGTCAATAATACGATACCTGTGGTAGTCTTTCTCGAAGAAACTATATTTCATTTATTGCTTCACGTGATATGGGTAAATTCGACGAAAGGAAGTCATCCGATATGTTAAGGTTAATTTGAATAACAAAGTGGTTTTTTATTGAGATGGAAATTTTCCTGCAATTTCTACGGATGTAAAAAAATTAAACATTTTGATGGAGAAAAATATTCGCTTTTAATATAGATTTGTTTCACTTAAAGTAACACGTTAGGTTTAAAAAGACAACAGGCCATTTGTTATTATAACGTAAGTACATTGAAAGTATATGTCGGAACAGAAGGACGAAAAGCTGAAAATGTGTTACTCGAAGGTAACGCGAACAAAGGGTATTTTTCCATACGAGTTTAATTTATTCGAGAATAGTCCTGGGAAATCATCTTTCGCTGTTCTTTTCTCTCCTCCTCTCTCTTCGACCTCAATCGCATCCCATTTTAAGTCAAGACGGATAGTAACGTTGTCACATAGTAACATTTTAAAAATTTATAGCGCGTCAACTTCACGTATGCTTTTTTTTTTCTTATTCAAATGTACACTTTTTGATGTTGATGAACCCGATATACTGTGCCGGTTATCGGGTAACGTTGGCCCATTTCGGATGCTCTTTTTGAATAATAATTTTCCAACGTTGATATTTCCGACTGGTGGAAATTCAAAGACGTGTGTACGATGTTTACATAAAATATGATGAAAAATTAACCACTCCCGAAGTGTTGCCTTTTGTATAAGCGGAATTTTGATTTTTACTTCGATGATACAATTTTAATGGGATTTTTTTTTTCTGAATTACGTTGAGCTTTTGACTTGGTGAGGGGATTTGAAATTAAAGATCAACGAAAGCGTGTTTTCAATTCCCAAAAACTTTTTGTTTCTGGGGGATTTTCTTGAAGTAGATTGACTGTAGCGCTCGCCGGAATCAAGTATAACTAGCAAGACATGATCGCTCATAGGAATATATTATAAAAATTATGATTTTGAGGATATACGTGTTGTTTTCGACAGTTTCATTTGTTTTCTTTATAATTCCAAAAATTCATTACTTCTTTAATAGTTTATTAAAATAAGAATACCGATTACAATTACATATATTGGTTATTTTAATTTTTAAATTCGTTCATCACAGGAAATTTTCCGCTTGGAAAATTTCGTTCCATACAATTTTTACGTAGACTTAATAATAATTGTAAAAATTTGGAAAAACACACATCCCTGCATAAGGGTCAATACAAATTAATCAAATGTCTGTCTTTTAAGTTCATTTTTTTCCCGAGCGCAGCGTGAGCGGTGACGTCACGATGCCAATACTCAATTTTATTCAGGATCCTCATTATTCAATTTTTACCTGGATAAGTGCCTATGGTCAACTAGTTTCCTGAAAATTCCGCCAGATTTCTCTACTCTTCAAATATTTCCTTCCGAATATCAATTTCCCGAATGTAGTAAATTAAAGGGAAATTCTGAACCGTTGAGTCAACTTGAGAGAGAAATAGTTGTAAAAAAAAGTAATTGGTAATGGATTATGGGAGATTTTTTGTCTCAACTTTTTTCTTGCATGTTCCTTGATTTTCAGTATTTTTGGGTAAATCTATCACTCCAAGGAATCTTTCCCGAATCCATTATCCCAGATGTTATGAAACTGGGAATACCTATTATTGAAAGGAATTTCTGAACCATGGGGTCAACTTCACAGGAAAATAGTTGAAGCAAAAGTTATTGTAAATTGAGCGTAGGACATTTTTTGTTTCAATATTTTCTTTGTATCTCTTCAAATTTTTAGGATTTATGGGGAAACCTATCGATCCCAGGATTTCTCCCAGAATCCATTATACCAGACGTTTTCAAAATGGGAATACTGTACTTATTATTGAAAGGAATTTCTGAACTATCGGACTAACTTCACAAGGAAATAGTTGAAGCAAAAATTATTGGAAATTGAGTGTAGGACATTTTTTGGTTCAACATTTTCTTTCTATCTCTTCAAATCTTCAGGATTTATGGAAAAATCTATCGATCCCAGGGCTTTTCCACGAATTCATTATCCCAGATGTTTTCAAAATGGGAATACTTATTATTGAAAGGAATTTTTGAACCGAGGGGTCAATTTTACAAGAAAATAGTTGAAGCAAAAGTTATTGGAAATTTAGTATGGGACACTTTTTGGTTCAACATTTTCTTTCTATCTCTTCAAATTTTCAGGATTTTTGGGAAAATCTATTGATCCCAGGGCTTTTCCCCGAATCCATTATCCCAGATGTTTTCAAAATGGGAATACCTATTATTGAAAGGAATTTCTGAACCATGGGGTCAACTTTACAAGAAAATAGTTGAAGCAAAAGTTATTGGAAATTTAGTATGAGACACTTTTTGGTTCAACATTTTCTTTGTATCTCTTCAAATTTCCAGGGTTTTTAGCGAAATCTATCGATCCCAGGGCTTTACTCCGAATCCATTATCCCAGATGTTTTCAAAATGGGAATACCTATTATTGAAAGGAATTTCTGAACCATGGGGTCAACTTTACAGGAAAATAATGAAACAAAAATTAATGGAAATAAATTGCAGGATATTATTTTAATATTTTCTTTGTAGCTCATGATACGTATTTTCATGATTTTAGAAAAGCTTATCTCGTCATTGAAAAAAAAAAGACTCGTCTAGGTTTATAATAAAATGCTTATTTTTTTTGAAAAACCATTCTTGAAATGTTACTCTGCTCGGTGATTTTAATATTTTCTTTCTCAGTGAAATTTCATCGTTACGTCTGTTGAATATTTCTAGATATTTTTTATACCTTCTCGTACTTTTTCTGACTTCTTTAGAATTTGATATAAAATATTTAAACGTTGATTTTTTTCCCTTTGATGGGAAACTACACTGAAGCATTTAGAGAACCTTTTTTCACTTATTTCTATATTTTTTCTGACTAAAAATCCCAACTCCGTTGAAAGATAATTTTAAAACTTCGCTGGAAATTTGAAATATAAAATGCAACATTGTACCTGTAGTTCGGTGCGTTTACGATACGATTAGGGGAAGTGTTGAACTACGGCTAGATGAAACAAGAGAAATGAATATTTCGCGAATATACGAGGAAAAATTGCGAATAAATAATTTCGCCAAGTTTGGCAGACGGCGACGCGACGGTGGGATGTTGGATCGCGACATGAAGTTTTTGGCTGAACGAGCAATATCGCGTGTTGGCTTTCTCCATAGTAGGTAAAAAATATAATTTCAAAGTTTGCTTAAAAATACGCCAAAAGTAATAAAGTTGGAAAGCGACGTGTACAGTATATATGCTATGAGTTATAAATGTTACATTTTGAAATATTATCGTGCGCGCGGTTGTGCACCGGGTTACATTGTAATTTATGTTACTCGACGGTAAAAGCGAGAAAAATTTCAAAGTGAAAAAATTTCCAAGGGTTTATACACTTTACACGTAGAAAGCTAATTACCAGTTCCTTTTTCTCATGCTTTCGGCATGCGGACTTTTAATATATTGCTCGACGATTTGCTTCCATCGCCTGCGGCAAAGCCAGCCGCGAAAAAAGCTTTGAACTTTTTTGATTTTTTGTAATTGAACGGCATCTATAACAGGTGAATCGCTAGAAGAGGCCACATTAGCGGGGAATTGTTGACTACCTTCGTAACCTGAAGTCGTGCTAATGTTACTACACGACGAAGCGGCCGTAGGCTTCCATTCTTTTTTCATCGTGTATAGCTGTCGGAATAGAAAACAAATTCTCGAAATTCTTTTAAAAAAGCAAGCTCTTCAAGCGTTTACCTCTGATCTGAGTTTTTTAATTTCCACAGCTAAATCTTCGCATTGTTGCGTATACTGCCATTTCGCCGTTTTCTCGCTTTCGACGATTTGCAAAAGATGTAAATGTTTTTGCTCCAGTTCTTCCTTTTGCAAAAGCAATTTGTTAAAGCTGTAAAAACGTTGATTTGAATCGTTCGCTAAAAAACTCGGTATTAAAGAGGATCGAAAATATTGCCAATTAGTGCCACCGAATTTAGCATTTCTTTCATTACAGATTTCCTTCTTTTTTTTTAACAAGCTAATCACTCGGCTCGTTCAACGTGCGCGAAAAATTTTCAATTTTCGGGTATTTTTTCCTCTTCTCGTTTAATTAAAAGGCCAAACGAATGGACGGTTTTCACGAGATATTCCTTTCATACTCGATTATTTTAGGTTTCATATATAGTACGTCTAATAAGTGAACAAATTTTCAGCGATTCCTTTCATCTTAAATTACGCGAAAAGAACCATCTTACACGATGTTGTTTTTCTCGAGGTTGTTAATGAGATGGAAAAGATGGGGGAAACGTAGAAATACACCGTTTCTAATAAATTGGATCTCTTCGACGCTGCGAGCTATTGACGAAAATTATAAAGTCGATTTTCAAACGTATTTTTAGCTATATTTGCGCAAATTCCGACAAGAAATACGAGCGAAATTTTCCGCCTTTGGTTTATTATTTAACGATGTTTATTTTTTACATTTTGCGGAATTATTTCGAGAGTGATTTTTTTCGCAGTAATTTTTATCGGGTTTTAATTGAAAAGAAAACGAAGCCAGAGAATCATGGAATCAATTTTCATCGAAATTAGCTTCAAGATGGTGAGATGAAAAAGTGAAAGGTGTACTTGGGATTTATTGTTTTTACTTGTTGCACGTGTGATGAGATTAAAAAATTAAATTTTTGATAACACTGTAACTGATAAAGTACATATACATATCTCTCTCAATCATGAGGAATTACGAAGTTACAAGATGATTTTTTTTTGAGCAATTAATCGCTATAAAGTGAGTTAGGTCTTCAGGTGACACCCTGTTGAGATATCCAAAGAACGTAATTTCCCATTCAGAACCAGAAAATATACCTTTTTCCAATTTCCAATTTCTCTTCGTTTTCATTTCATTTTTTACTCGTATATTTTCCTTTTTTAGCTGATAACGAGTTTTTTAAAACAATGAATTGAATATAATTCTTGGCCACAATTGCTGATCGATTAATTAATAAACGCAAAATAAAGGAAACAACGAAAAAAACGATTTTCTTTTTAAAAAATATTCCAATTTCCCATGTTTTCCCCATTTTTAAAGGATTGTTGAAATATCCCATTTTATCCCTTTTTCCCACGATTCCATTTCAGACCTTGAGATATCCCACGATATGCGATATTTCCCACGATACCCCAATCCGACCAGCTCGGATTTGAATGGAAGGTAGATTTTTGGAAAGAGCATGTCAAAAAACCCCAAAACCATTAGCTGCCCAAGATACCTTGTCGATTTTTGGCGAATTTTTGAAAATTTTTAATTTCAATTGAAAAATATATATATTAAATAAATGAGGTCAATTTCGAAAAATTTTTGAAAATTGCCCCAGGTATATTCCCCCCTCCCCTAATTCGAACCAGCCAAATCAGGATTCCGTATTACCGGTCCGTTCTGGAATCTCCATTCTCCAGCGCAATTTTCATTTTCTCCAGGAATTCCAAAATGCTCTAGAATGATCCAGAGACTGTTCATATGATGTTAAGCAACTAAAAACTTGATTTCTACGTATTCACAATCCCTCCAACCAAATTGACCACATTTTTGAAAAATTTCAGCCATATCGATTTTCTTGACCAGATTTAAACAAATTTACCCGAGAAATTGCTCTCGATTTGACGGGCTGGAGTTTCTTGGAAATGTGGCTAATTTTTTTTTTTTTAAATTTTCGCCATGTACAGTAGCTAAGGCTTGAGGCTAATTTAATTACAGGGGCTGGGAATATTTTGAGAACCCTCCTCAATTTCTGCATGATAATTATAAATAACTCAAAAAATATGAAAAAATTGCCTATATTGTTAAATAACTTCAAAATTTCCGGGTCCTTTCAAGAAAGCCGAACCAGTGATGAAGTGTTTCCTTTGCCACCCCCTCCTCCCCTTCCATAGTCTCTATGGCTCTTCTTGAGAAAAGCGATTTTCCAAGATTTTTCATTCTAATTATTAACTCTATCACGTTGAATAAAATTATAAAAGAAATTACTTCAGTCGAGTTGTAACTTGAAAACTAATTCGGTTAATTTAATTCTTTTTTTAGCAATTTAATACGAAATTTGAAGGATTTTAACATCGAAGTGAACTTACTTTTTATAAAATCGGTTTTAAAGAAATTATAAACAAAAAACTGCACTTTGAATGATTTGGTTTATTACTTGAAAACTAAAAGAGCAACATTAAATAGTTTAGAGTGAATTTTGAAGGAAATTTAAAGAACTTTAATTTTTATCATATTAATTTTTCCATTAAAAGAAGGTTTCGCTTTGTTAAAAGTAAAAAACTAAATTTATGTCGTTTTTTTTTTTTTTGTAAAAATCACGAGAAAATCGTTTATTTATTTCGTAGAAAATTTGGTGCAATTGAAATTTCAAATTGGATAGTTTTTTTAATTGAATTGATTTTTATCAAAATTCAAGAAAAAAATTTGAAGCGGACTACCTGCGATTCTTGTCTTTGAAATATGTCAATGGCCTTTTCTTTACTTCTCATTCAAGTCTAAATGCTAAATAGCGAAATTCAGAGAGGCCACAGAGCTGGGTAATCTATGAATATGAAATTATGTAAAAATTAGGATTTATTTCATCGAAGGAATATTTTTCGTCGACCTTGAAAAGAGCTCAGAGCAGATTGAAAGGTCATTGAGCTTCGAAACCTAGCACAAAAAATATTCCAAGAGTCACCAAATTGGAATAACTTATTCGCGAGATGAAATTCGCGAAAGCGTTACGTAAAATATCTAAAATAAACTAAAAATTACGAAGGCGTGAAAGTATTTCGGAAAATGAATTTATGCGCCTTTGAACGAAGCAAAAAACCCTCAGGAATGTGACTATCATAAATACGCAACCGAACCGAGCCACGAGACGTAGAGCACCGAAAAGTGTAAATCGTTAAATTCGGAGGCGTTTTTATAAATTACAATTTTACGAGTTATATATGAAATTTGACAATTTCATAACATCTCGAGCGACAAACCACCTACATAATTATATAAATATCTGAAAATTGCGAGGTAATTTAGAAATAAAAGCCGTTTCGGAAATAAAAATGAAAATAGCGTAATTATATTAAAGTACTTTGGCGAATTAAAATTAAATATCGAAACTGGAAATTAAATTAGCATTCGGAATTTCGGTTTAAAATAAAAAACCAACCTTGCTTCTCGTATCGCTTCAACCCAATGTTGACAATCAGCTTCGTTACTGGCTCTCAATTCATATTGCCTTTGGTTTTCTCTTCTGTAAGATATTGCGAAGCAAAGCTAGAAAAAAAACAGCATCAATAAATAACTCGCTGGTGGGAAAAATAAATGGAAAAAAAGAACATCATACACGCAACATAACAAAGATATTTGTCGCGTGCAAACATCGAAGAAAAGAACCCAAAATAATAGAACCAAAAACCAACGCGACATGAATTGTATAGCAAACAGCCAAATACGTCCATGGTAAGAAAAAAAAACACATAAAACAAACATGAAAAGCGATTCAAAAAATAGTAAATGATTACAATATTGAAGTCGCCGGCGTGAATTCGCTGACTTTCGTTGACTGATTGTTCCACAATCATCTAGAAAACAAAATACCACGTATAAGTTGTGGACGGGTAAAAATACCAAGTTTCGTGCAATCCGTGGTGATATTTTGTAATGAGTAATTCGAAAATTAACATCAGCTAGAGTCCTTTGTTAGATGCGACGTTTGTAAGAATTCTAAATCTGGATTTTTTCTTCTTTTGATTTATAGACGTACTTGCTTTCCTCTTGAGCTTTTTTACTTTTTTTTCCTCTTTTTTATATTTTCAACGCGATTTATTACAACGCAGTTGTTATTTTTTCTTTAATTTTTTTAATTAATTTCTTTGAGGTTACGTTAAGCATTGAGTCGAAAAAAACAAAAAAGGATTTTCTGCGAGATGTTGATTTCATGAAAACGAGTTTTTTCTCTTATTTTAATATTTTATTACGTCAGTCGTCGAGTAAACACGAGATATTTCTTGTTGACGTGCGATTGAAAAGCATAAAGATGATCTGAGGCTGTAGCGCCTGCGAAATACGCGGTATACTCGAGTAATGCACATAAAATTGCATAACCAGTTTGCCGTAAATATGAAATCACAACGAATGAGTTTCAGTTTAGAATTCGACCGAATTGTGAAACTCCTCCAAATGTATTTTAAAGGTACCTAAAATGCCATAAATTGAATCTCAATGAAAAAGTATTCCAGGTCATGTTAAAAATACAACTTTTATCAACGGAATTGAATTTCGATTAATTTTTCACTCATTAAGTACTTCACTTATTTTCAAGTTGAGAAGTGTATTTTTAAAACGTCTTAAATGTTCAATGAACCTGTTGCTTTGAAAAATTTATCGATTGAGATCACAAGATTTCATGTTATTTCGAAGTAATTCGTGGTCACGCAACTTGTTACAAAGTCATTGGCCTAATTAACGGCGACGTTTTACCCTCGAAGATGATCAAATTCAGCAACAGATGAAGTTTCATAGCTTTAATTTTATTTACGATTAATAAAATCTTAAATCGAGGAAATTATTATCTTGGAATAAAGTTTTTGAAGAAATCGAGAAAATTCGAGGATATTTGAAAGAAATGTTGAAATAAAAAATCCGCCTTAATTAATTCCGAAGAACTTTTATTTAAACATTTTCTTTCCAAAGTTGACAACTGATTCGTGAAAGGTAATTTAATTTTTAATTTTTGATTTTTTTATAATAATATGAAATTTACTAGTAATAAAATTACTTCAGCCATTTTGATATTTTTTTTTTTGTAATTTCAAACAGAAACCCATAAAATTCGTAGCTATGAAATCAATAAAAATAAACACTTTGACGAATAATACAATAGGAAAGCTCAAAAAAACCAGGGTTGCCATTTAAGTTTTTCAACACGACTGGAAAATTCACAACGTACTGTTTGTGCAGCGAGCGCGGGTCGAAGTTTCATGTATTTTAATAATTTCCGCAATACTTATTCGCTTTTTGGAAATAATTATCGCCAATTCGTCCAATCACGCGATTTGACTATTAATTCAGCGATTTCCCATTGAATTTACGATTCGCGTTCGTATTTTCACGAAATTAAACTGATTTATTACGGTTTCGTAATTATCACGTAACGGTGGTTTTTTTTTGATTTTGTAAAATAACTTGATTTATTTGAATGTTGAAATAATCGATGAATTAGTGATACTTGTTCGGTTAAAATTAATACGCTGAAGTTTATTTTAGAAATGAAACAAATAAAAATTCGAAATATTTATGAGAAATTTTTCACTTTTTGTAAGAAGTTGAGCGATTTTTTTTTGGAATTTTATTGTAGAATTGAAATTGAGGAATTTGTCTCGAGCTCGGTGGTGTACACGAGTATTCGCAAAAAATTCAACAAATAGTATCATTCGTTAAATTGGGAGCTATAAAGTTACGAAATTAAAAATACCTAAAAGAAAAATTTAATTTGAAAAAATGCGTAAAATTTTTTATGCAAATTATATCAAGTATCCAATCGATCTCAGACAACCTTCTAGAGAATTTTTTTATAAATGTGGTTGGCAACAATGATTGCAACGATAACACAAACCATACTGCCTACTTTTATTTAAAGACAGAAACTATTAATTAAACACTTACAAACCTGGAATAATTACATTGGAGCATTTTTATGAGGTTTGGGATGACTTGAGAAAAAAAATTTTCTAAACGAAATAATTGGAAATTGAATGAAAATTATTTATAAAAAAAATTTTTTATCGCTTCAAATTTCACCACGATTTAACTACATTGTCAGCATCAAAAACACAATTTCTCAGTTGAGGCGTTTTCTCGAAGCTTAAGGTGACTTGATGAAAAAAAAATTTCAAAAAAAAGTTATTAAAAATTAAACGACGAATATTTCACATTTTATTAAATTTTTGCAATTTTTTGGCAGTATTTTTAAAATAAATAAATTACAACGAAATTTAAGAGGTGAAAAAATTATTAACACAACACATTTTCTTCGTTTAATTTTCAATAATTTTTATTTCAAAAAATAAAAAATTTTCCAAACAAAAATAATTGGAAATTAAATGAGGAAATTTTTTCATCGCTTCAAATTTCACCACGATTTAACCAGATTGTCAGCATCATTTCTCAGTTAAGGCGTTTTCTCGAAGCTTAAGGTGACTTGATGAAAAAAAAATTTCAAAAAAAAGTTATTAAAAATTAAACGACGAATAATATTTCACGTTTTATTAAATTTTTGCAATTTTTTGGCATTATTTTTAAAATAAATAAATTACGACGAAATTTAAGAGGTAAAAAAATTATTAACACAACACATTTTCTTCGTTTAATTTTCAATAATTTTTATTTCAAAAAATTTTTTCTCAAGTCACCTTAGTTTCACGAAAACACTTCAACTCAACTCGTGATATAGACGAATTATGACGAAATTTGAAGAAATACGAAAAAATTGTTTATACAAAAAACACCCCTCGATTAATTTCCAAGTATTTTTCTTTCAAAAATTTCCCACTCAAGTCACCTCGAGTCGCTCAAAACGCTTCAACAAAAATTTATTTACCCATCAAGTCAAAAAATGTATTAAAAAAAGTCCATTTCTGGGACAGTCTATATTAAAAGTTTAAAACCCCTCCCTCACTTCTTCTTCCGTAGTTCCTACGTCACTAATGACGACAACCTGATTAAGTGATACAATAATTATTCATATTTTATAGCCATTATGGTTAGGTACTTAGAAACATGTAACAATTTATTTACCCTAAAAAATCAAAATACACAAACAAAATAGAAAAACCCAATTTTTTCATCTTATTCACCAAACAAATAATACGCGCTTAAAATATTTAATTTAAAATACCAAAACGACCGTTAACAAAACACATTTCGTACAAAGGAAAAAAAAAGGAAAAAAACAGAAATAAAGGACAAACTACGTTGTCGTTTCATTGCAACGTTTGTAATACCTATGACAAAGAAAGGTCACAGATTTACAGAACCCATTTCATTTCGTTATTAGTCCAACGGGCTTTAGGTCAATTAAACGAAAGTAATATAATGTGAAATTGCATGCACGGTCATTACATTTGGATTAATTCGTAAAAAGAACCCAGAACACATCAACGATCTATTCAAAAGCCTCTCTTACGAGTCTTTTATATCGGCGGCAAAATGAGAAATAATCCACCACATATACGAAGCATTAAAATTTACAAATAAACGTGATAATTCGTTACGTAAATTTTTTCAAAATTGTATCTCTTCGAGTAAAAAAAAAATTCTCGATAATAAACTCCATTTATTACTTAGCTCTTTTGTACGAACAAAAAATATAAAATTATGTAAAAAAATATCAAGATGGAGATAAATGGCGTTGCCTACGTTGCGCATTTTCCGACAAACACATCATACCAAACGCTAACTCAATAAAAACAACGCCACTACGGTCCATTTACACTATTACAAAAAATTTACTACCGAACCGAGTTCAAGGTTTTCAGCCGACGTCTCGACCGGCTGTATCGATTCAGTGTTGCCATGTGCTCGATGAAGTAAAATTATTACCAGCGAATATTTCATATCGTCGAACGTCGATTGGCGCTCGAGCGAGCCTAGTTTTTGGCCCAAGCCCCTTGTACATTTGTAAATAAGCGCGCGAAAATTAATACCGATGAAATTGGGTCAGCGAAAAACGCGGTTTGTTGATTTTTTTAATTATCTGGGCGAGCTTCGTTCGAATATGATATATTAAAAAGTAACCGTGTATTCGACGACGAATAAAAACTACCTCGTGAAATTTATACTACGTATGAAAATATAGAATTATTTAAATTACAGATACAATCGAATCCCTTTAGATATTCTTCAACACCGGATGATACACCAATAATTCTTGTTTTTGTATCGAAATAAATCTAATAAAATTTCGTAAATAGTAAAAATCTGGGTCACAGATTCAACGCTGTGTTTTTGCAGCAAAAAAGAAAATACATTCGAAATATCAAACAAGTTGCGGTTTTCAAGCGCTTATCTATAGTTTGACGCGGATAATACGTTTTTTTTTTTTCGGCGAAGAATAGCCACAGCGAAAAGTGGTTAAAAAGTTTTTAAATATGGGAGCACGAAAGGTTTAAAAAACTCATTCATAACAAATTTAACGTATTTTCTTTCCACCTGCACTAACTCGCAGCCACGATAATTTATTTAAAATGCTTTTACATTTTGCGAGTTCGACTTGGTATTTTTTTCTCTCTTTTTCCTACATTGTGATACTACAGAGTATGAAAATATAGCGAAAGTTAAATCCATTTAAACTTAATTCAACTTTTTTCTTAAGAAAGTTGAAAATTTCGTAGTTTTTACGCGTTGTTAGTTTTTTTTTTCTTCACTCGATTTTCTCCTTTTTTTTCTTTAGCGTTATAACGCGATGAAAATATCAACGGACGATTTCGCGAGTTAAATTTTTTACCGTAGTAGCCCGCCGATCGATTACTTGTTGAACGTATTTTCCCACCGAACGCATTGTCCTCTTTGCGGAACGTTTCCGTATGAAATATACAACGCAGGAGCTAATGCGTCTTCCGAATTCGCCTCCTGTTCCTTGTACCCGTGTAAATGGACCGGACATGATTGGATTGTAATAGCCTTTGTTCTATTCGATTTGTAAGTTGATGCGAATCGCGTGATTTTTCTTGGAATTTTTTCCCTTTTTTTGTCCGAACGTGTGGGAGGATTTTTTTCAATTTTTTTGACGTGTTTTGAAATGTGAGAACTTTATTCGTAAAAATCGTTATTTTTTCGGTAATTGTATAAATTTCAGTACGCAAAAATAATTGGCGAAAGGTCATTGACCTCGTGAAAAAATTATGCACAAGTGATCAAATAAAAAAAAATGTATGAAATTAAACATGTTGAAAAAAATAACATTAAAAAAATATCGAAGTATGAAGGTGTTTTTACAGTAGCGTAGCAAGACATGTTACCAGAAGAGGGGAGGGGAGAGGGTACAAGCAATGACGTACTATGATTTTTTTTGACGGAGAAAGGAAAGAAATAATAAATTTCCATTTTCCAACCAACTTCCAAATTTTATAAATTTATTACATGGAAAATTCGTGATAATTTTCACCATTTCTGAAAGCAATTGTTAATTATATAAACTTCCGAGAATATCGTTAGAATAAATTACATGGACATCACATGTCACTCATAACCGTGACACTTCATCATGATAATGATTTCTCATCTATGACATGTGATAATATGGAAAAAAACATGTTTCGTTTAATATAAATATACAATGTATAACATGTTTTGAGAGTGACAAAATAATCATCTGACATGTCATCACTATGCCTATCATTATGACATGAATCCACGTATGCCAACATGACAACACCATGACGTATCATCGTAACATGTTATCATGAGAAGTCACCATGACCTGCCATCATGACATGCTCATGACATACCATCATGACAATGGCGTGTGATCATGACATAATCATGACATGTCATCTTCAACATGTCACTAGGAAATGCCATCGACATGTCACTATGACATGTCATCCTCAACACGTCACTATGACATGTCATCCTTAACATGTCACCATGACATCACATCCCAACATGTCACTGTGGCATGCCATCCACAACATGTCACTATGACATCACATCCCAACACGTCACTATGACATGTCATCCTCAACATGTCACTATGACATCACATCCCAACACGTCACTATGGCATGTCATCCTCAACATATGACCATGATATCACATCCCAACATGTCATCCTCAACATGTCACCATGACATCACATCCCAACATGTCACTATGGCATGCCATCCACAACATGTCACTATGACATCACATCCCAACACGTCACTATGGCATGTGATCCTCAACATATGACCATGACATCACATCCCAACATGTCACCATGACATGTCATCCTCAACATGTCGCCACGACATGTCACCCTAGCATGTCACTATGACATGTCACCCTCAACATGTCACCACGACATGCCATCCTCAACATATAACTGTGACATGTCATCCTTGCATGTCACTATGACACGTCATCCTGAACATGTCACCATGATGTGATCACATGTCATTTGTTACCATAACATGTCACATGACTACGAATTGTCGTCTATGACATGTTACAACGACATGAAAATAAAAAAACTACGCAACGTTTGATTTCGCGACGATTTTCGGGTTAAAAAGTCATAGCCGAGACATGAAAATGTCTAAATTAAATGAAAAATAAGGGTAAAGCAAAAAATTTTTTAAAAAGTTTCTAAACGTGTTTTAATTTAAAAGGCACCCAACATCGTTGAATTTTAGAAAAACTAAAAAAATTGCGTAAAACATAAAACTGTCCAACTCACCAACCCCTTTATCTTTTTATTACCACATAATATTCCAAATTTTAGCGGAATTTTCCCAAATGTAGGAAAAAAAGGGAAAGAAAATTCTTCGAAAATTCACAACTGTGTAAACATTGTTCGTTATTGTCTTTGGTAGGACGACTGTCAAGTTGGTTTTCTTATCTGCGTTACAATTATCTTAGATAAAAATACCCTTATAATGTGACAAGTTTTGAATTTCGTTTGAATTACGCTTTTCAACTGCACGTATGAACTTTTTCAGACACAGGGTACATGCGGGCTTTTCTCCTTTGACACGCACAAGGACGATTTTCGGTCGAAGATAACAAGCCGAGTGTAGAAAAAAGCTAAACACATATCTATGTAATCGAAGTGGTGGACGGGACCTTTGATAATAATTAAATTTGACGTCTTGGCGAAAATGGTAAACAAACGTGGAGTTAAATTTATTGCAAATGTAATTTATTTTAAGTAATGAATGAACTTTCTAATCTCATTAGTCATAAAGCTCGACAGCGAACATAAAGTTACCTATCCTTTGCGACTAGAATATAATTTCACTTTAAATGTTTACCAAGTCAACTGTGTTTTCCGTTTGTCGAGAGATTTCGCCAACAAAACGTACTGCGCGCGTTGCCTTGGGCAAATACACAAAAAGCGTAAAAAATTTATCCATCAGGCATCGTATCGCCTCGACGAGTACACTTTAAAAGGCGGGTCAGGTGTACGAAAAAGTAACTAAAATTCAATTATTTTTATTGAACTTGTAAAACTACGCGCGGAAATTTTAATACCATTTTAGCGGATTTTTTTCGCCGAGTACTCGCCGCCGAAAACAAGTTCCATTCATAAGTTGCCTTGGTCGTTATCGTTTATCTTCATTGTACACGTTACATGCTGCGTAATAACCACGTCGGTGTAGTCTTAAAATGAGCAAAAGTTTTCTTCAAGGTTGTTAGATTGAAGTTAACGGCCATTATGTCGGATAAAAGTCACTTCGCTTAACGCTAAAACTTGCCAAATAACCTTAACATCAAACGCCAAAACATATGCGGGGAATTAACCCGTACTTATATCTCGTCCGTTTGCTCATCTGTATAAATGTTTTTCACCGTTTCAAATCATCTTTGGTAATTTGGCGGTATTTTTTAAACGGGTAATTTGACGTCTAAAAGACAATTTTCGGCTGCGTTACTCAAATCGTCGACATCTGTTCGCGTCCTTTGTATCAACGTCGACCATAAACGAAACCCTTCTACGAGATATCAAGCGCAGGGTTTCTCTCTGAACTCTGATGCAGACCTATTTCTTTAAATTCTCTTATCCCCTTGATCCAGCACAGACGAGGAACAAGGTGAAATTATTCATAGAAAGGAAACTTAGGGAGCGAGAACATTTTTAAAAATGGGTTTTTTGTTGCGCAGCTGCCCAAAGTTGCATCGAACTCCAAAAAAGTGTATTTGTTCTGTACCATAAAGAATCACTTGGCGTATGAGTTTTTAACTTAAAATCTTTAGATTATAAAAAAAGAATTATATTTAAAAAAAATAAAAGTTATATGAAAAAGTTGAAAAAAGAAATTTTTTTTTAAATTAAAATTTATTAAAATAATTAAATTAATAATAATTTT
>QBDW01000292.1:0-53197 GCA_003261595.1 Maconellicoccus hirsutus
GAAGGCGTCCATTTGAGATTGGGCAGCTAAAAACTTGGTTCTCTCTTATTCTCAACCTACTGAACCGACTTGACTACATTTCCGGGAAATTCCAGCCGGATACCTCGAGTAGGTTTTAATAGGACAGATTTTTTTCATAGCAAAGCATTACGAATTGAAAGTTTTGATTTTTTTTCAATTCGTAATGCTTCACTATGAAAAAAACTGTCCTAGAAAAATGCACTCGAGGTGTCCGGCTGGAATTTTCCGGAAATATGGTCAAGTCGGTTCAGTTGATTGAGAGTAAGAGAGAACCAAGTTTTTAGCTGCCCAATCTCAAATGGACGCCTTCTGGAGCATTTCGAAGTTCCTGGAGAAAAATGGAAATCGCGCTGGAGGCTCCAGAACGGCTCGCCGATGCGATTTTCGGGTTCAGCGGGTTCGAATTAGGGGGAAAACATTTCTTTCGTGATTTAAAATTATTTTTCGAGTCTTTTTTCATTTTTTTTTCAGTCTTTATTTTTAATTGAAATCTCGTAATTTTCAAATTTCAAAAATTCGCCAAAAATCGGAAAGTTAACTTGGGCAGCTAAAATTTTGGTTTTGGGGTTTTTTGACATGCTCTTTTCAAAAATCCAACTCCCGTTCAAATCCGAGCCGGACACCTCAAGAGCTTCCCTTGTTAGGAATTCAAACACCAACAATTGCAAATAGCAAAGAGATCGATGAAGAAAAAGATACAAACACGTGAAACAATCCTCGGTAATTAAATCGCGTCACCTGCATAGCACGTCTCAACATTCTACGGCCGGTCTACCAGCCACGTTTTATATTTAAAATTCTACATATCATTAATTTCGTTTGTAATGGCCGAAAGCGAATTATAAACTTCAATGGTCACAGAATTTAACACCGCACCGTCAACTTTGCGCATAGGTTAGCCGCACAATTCATCAATTAATTCGTATACGCCATAGTTGTAACACCACGATGCTTTCGTAACACACTGTATGGTACAATTTCGTTGCACAATTTAGTCAATTTTCAAGGATACATGGAAGAGCGAGTCCAGTTTTGGGAATTGCTTTTTTTCGACTATGAGAGCGAGCGTATTTCACGGAGAAGGTAAAATTTTGCGATTCTTTCAATTTACACCTCGGATTTATGTTAATTTATACGAAATGATTTCATACGCTCGATTTCGAAGTTGATTAATCGTAAAATAATTCACGATGGTTTGATTTCGACCTAGATGATCATTCTGGGGCGATTTCTCAAATTAATCTATATTAATAGTCTCGCATCACACGATAGAGTCTTCCAAGACATCATGGATCATATTTTCATCCGCTTTTAATCCTTTTTTTCTGCAGGATCTGTTGAACGAAAAAAGTGAAAAGACACATTTTAGCATGAATTAACTTTTTAGCCGGTTCTTTTTCAATAAAAACTAAAGCTACTACGTTGTATCAGTTGGTGGGAGTTAGGGGGGGGGGAGACGATATTCAAAGTTTGTTTAAGTACCTCAGGAGTCCACTTTGACCATTTTTATCGATGTCAGCTTATACTATTAATTTGTTTTTGGCGTTTCACTCGAGTCGGTTTCAACAAGAAAAGTTTAAATTCGAGTAATAGGTTTTTTTTGGCGAGCCCACTTGGTGACCAGAGTGGGGATGACCTTGGATCAAAATTAGAATAAGTCGCTTTTTTAAGGGGGCTGGGGAAGGAGTGAAAAAAGCAAAAACAACTAAAACATAAACTAATTGATAGAGCATTAAAATATGTACAACATACCAAAAAATCAGCGTCCTACACCATTTAAAAGGGGAGCCCCCCCATTATTTGACTTTAAAAAATTTTGTGCCATAGTTGCAGCCCCCCCTCCAATTAACCTAGGAGATTGGGCTTTGGCATGTACATGTTGTGGGTGCCCAAATAGTGCCTTTCGAAGATTTCGACTTTTCACCCCCTCACCTCCCTTTTCAGCCTTGAAAAACATTATTTTGTATCATTTCTAACGATTTTCAATTTTGAGTCATAGCTGCAGCTCCACCCCCCTCCTCATTGACCTAGGAGGTCGTGCTTTGGCACATACAGCCCGTCCGGTTGATCTTAGTACCCCTCAGCGCAAAAATCCCATCACCATAGATGACTAATACAAATAAATTATTTGGAACCCTAATCGATGTTTATAAATCGTTAGTTCGATTAAAATGAAGAATTTAAATTGATATTAACAATTGAAAAACGAAAAATAATCATTAATAATCGATGATTTACTGTTTTCGTACGTTTTTTTTGTGCTGTAATTTGCACGCACTGACGTCCCTATTTACGTTGTGTAATCTGTGTAAGTGTCGCCACTTTTTACGCGTCAGCTACGTTGATGGGATTTTTGCGCTGAGGGGTACTAAGATCAACCGGACGGGCTGTACATGTAGTGGATGTCCGAACAGTGCCTTTTGGGGTATCAACCTTTCACCTCCCCTACTCTTTTTCGGCCTGAAAAAACATAATTTCTGTCTCTTTTCGCGGTTTTTAATCTTATCTCATGTAGAACATCTAGAAAAATGGTTCTTTGAGGCGGTATTGTAGTACTACGTTCATGAAAAATGCGGCTTGAAAAGCTTCGCAGCTCACGTGCTCACTGATCATACAAGCGACCAGGATAGCTACTTCCACACATCAATAATTGTCGTATACTTTGATAGGATCCATAAGGAATACTTCTTGGAAGTCATACCCATTCGGTTCCTCTAGTAGTATTCAAGTTTCCTAGCTATTGTTCCGTTTGAAGAAAAATCCTGAATAATTGGACATCGTTCCTAGTTGAATTTTCTTCTTTCGAAGTCTTTTCCATACTTATTTCTTTATTTTCCATTAACTTGTTTCTTGTTTCAGTAAACCTGACCTCTTAATACATACATTTCAATACCATTTCACGCAAAATTATCAAAATAATCGCCTTTAACCAACAACCCCCACTCTGCACCAAGTCTTACTGCATTATTCGCATTCGCCACCGACTACTCGTTTCATTAACCTCGGAAATTTCGTTTTTCGTAACATTGCTCTTCAACCTACTCGACCAGTTTGAGCAAGCTAGGTTGCGCGTGATCGTGAACAATGATCGAGCCATGTGGTTCAGAAGATGGTAGGTGGTTCGCCATGTGCAAGTTTCAAGAGCCGCTTCGCTACGTCTAATGCCCGCAGCTAACACTTCGGAGTTGTACACATGGAACATAGTAAATACAACGAGTCAAGCCCGAAATGGAGCTTTGACCGTATCGTAGATACATGAGGACACCTGGTATATAAATGTCATTAGGTGAGAAATCATGTCATGTTTGCAGCGACGCGTTTTCTCACATTGTATCGCATCTCATCAGTCGAGTGACATCTGAATCTGACCCGTTGAACGGCGCTGGCTCGCAGATTCCATTGCAGTCTCCACTCACTCTTGACCTTACTTGCCATTCCACAGCTCATAACTCGATCCCGTCGAATGCCATAAATCTCGATAATTTTCAATCCTTTTTAATTGTCTAGCGTGTTTTAGCTCATTAGACGACCATTGTATATGGTTATTTGACCTAAAAAAAAATCCCCAGTGAATGCGTGCAAGTCCCATACAACTATCCTCGAATTATCAACGTGCGTGTTAATTCGTCGCCATTTTACGAGCTCATTTTACAATCCATTGGCCAATGGGCAGCTTCACGGAGATGTAAAACTTCACGCCGTGAGTATCTTTTCCTTCGAATTTTTACTCCATGCTCTTCGCGTACTTGTGAAATAAACTACGAAAATAAAAAAATAAAAAATAAAATCGCCGATATAGGTCGCGACGGCGATCGGATCCGTTCTAAATGGGTTAATACGTTAAAATGCACATACAACAAATACACGCCGATAACAAAAGAATATCGCGTATCTACGAGGCATGATTTTTGAAGAGTAACATTACGTAACAATTACGCCGCGCCGTCCGATATGAAATACATAGTCGCGTTACATTATAAACACCATCGATATGTGAACGACTACCTCAACGGAGTCTTTTTTTTCATGTACGCGTCGACTTATTACACATTTACGCGTGCTCTTAAGCAATCAAACACGCCATTCAAAATCCATCGCTGTTTTATCGGTACACTTCGGTTCGTCCAATCGAACTAGAGGGCGCCGATCCGAGCACGTCATTCGGCGTCGGTATCGTAATCGCCGAGAATCACGCCACGTGCAATTACCATCTACACCTATCGAATTAACCATGCCCGAGATGTACTCCTTATCTGTAACGCGCGCCGCAACTCGTACAATACGCGCCGTCGCCAATAGCCGGAAGCGTATTCGCGGCGCAAAGCCGGTTCGCAGATTCTACACCGATTAGCGAGCCGGTTTCTTCGCTTGAAAATTCGAGCCCAGGCGTCCACCTCGGTCTTCCGATACGTCGCGCTTTCGCAGCCAAGCCAGCTCAAATTTCTCGTCACGACTCGATTCCGTAACGTACGCTGCGCTCTTCGTCGCCCGCCGCTAAGTTCCACAAACGCAGCGCGTACTATCCATCAAAATGTCCGAACAACTTTGAAAAAACGTTCCGGCATTCGAATACTGAGCAAGAATAAGAGACGCGAAGAGGTGACTGTTGTTACGTGGATTCTTCGGCTTTGCTTATACCGCAGACGCAAGTGGTTGTTGAACGAGGCCAACGTAAATTGTGGTTGCGAACTTCTATGCAACCGAAATGGCGTTTTTTCATCTGGACAAATTTAACAAACACGAAAAAAATCCAGTTGCTGAATTCACTCTTCTACGTTCCAATCAACTTTGTATTTGCAATTTTTTCCAAAACTTGGCTTATATTCGTTATTAAATAAATTAATATTGAAAAAAAAACACAATCGAAACATTGTCCAAGAAATTTCCTTCAACGTTGTGTTAAAATGCATATACATGTACATGGTCCGATTGGCCCCATTTTTTTCAAAATTACCAGATTATCACTAATTCGTGGTGGGAGGAGAGAGGAGATTTTGAATAAATTTTGAATATTTTTCAACGAAAAACTTTTCCTCGGTTTGAAAAAAATTAGTGCTCAAAGGTTTTTGTAGTTGGTCATTTCCAGGGATTTCCATATATTTTTATGCCGGTTATTCAACTTCGCAATTTTTTCCTTGCTATTTAATGCCTTAATCCTTTCTTTTTTATGTAGACGCTGGGAAAATACACCATAAATCATGAAATGCAGAAGAGGTGGAAGGGGGAAGATGAGAAAAACAAATTACTTTCAATACACAATATCTCTTAAATTTTTCATCAATGTTCACTTGATAATTTCTCAGAATTTTTAAATTTACGCAATATTTCACAAATCACCTTTTTGACTTTATAAGTCCATTTTTTCATGTTGATGTCAATTTTTCGATTTTTATTTCACAGTACTGGTATTTTGACCAAAGTATCGATATTTTCTTCTCGATTTTAATAATTTTTGTTCTGAATTTTGAATTTCTACTTCGATGTTTCGATTTTGATACTTCGACATCCATTTTTCAACTTTAATGTTTCGATATTTCGATTTTTATTTCGATATTTTGATTTTGATGTATCGATTTCAACACTTCAATGTACATTTTCCAACTTCGATATTTCGATTTTAATGACAATATTTCGATATTGATAATTCAATTTTTATTTCGATATTTTGATTTTGATGCATCGATTTCTACAATTCGATGTCCATCTTTCAACTTTTGTTTCGATATTGATAATTCGATTTTGATAGTTCAATGCTCATTTTTTTACTTGATTTTTCGGTATTTTAATTTTGATGTTTCAATTTTCATTTCGACATTTCGATTTTGATGTTAATTTTCCAACTATTATACTTTAATATTTCGATATTAATATCGATATTTCAATTTTTATTTCGATACTTCGATTTTGATGACCGTATCGATTTCAATACTTCAATGTTTATTCTTCAACTTTGATGTTTCAATATTTCGATTTTAATATAGATAATTTGATTATTATGTTGATATTTCGATTTCGATATATCGACATCGTTTAACATCGATATTTTGATATTGACTTTTTAATCTTTAAGTTTCGATTCTGGTATTTCAATCTCCATTTTTCGATTTCTGTTTCGAACGATTTCCAACATAAATTCCATTTTTTCTAGTAGTTTCTTACTTACTTACTTACTCACTTACTTACTTACTTCTTCTTTTAACGTGCCATGCACTGCCGCTTAGGCCAGAGGCACGGAAAGGAAGTCTAGATTTTTAGGAAAAGGCCGGATGATTTGACGAACTGGATAAGGGAGTCGATGGAGTTGTCGTCAATAGCCTACTTCAAGATTATTTGCTATTTATACAAATTTAAAAACAATTTTCCTCTATGGTTTGAATTTCTTTCTTTAATTTCCCCAATAATTTTTTTAATTTTCACGTATTAGACACCACTGATTACAAATTTTCTAGTTTTTGCAATGTTTCACTATTAAATCTTGATTTATTCATTTTTTTGCATTTTTCTACTCATTCATCTATATTTGTTAAAATTTAAAATAGATTATTCCATTTCTTCCTCTTAAATCCTATTTTACATTCTTCGTGCTTCCGAGCACTTTTCATGTCGCAAGTTCTACTTTTCCCCAAATTAAAAATTCACCATACGCAGCTTCCAATTCGCGAATACTGCATTAAAATCAAAATCTCGTAACACCGCAACACGACCACAAACAATACCAGCGTTGTTAATACACTTTCGATAGAAGCACTTAATCAAATTAAACTTATTACTCCATTTCGATAAATGACGCAATGATCTGTACAAAAGAAACGCAACCGAAATCCCCTTTATACACTAATGGCTAAATCGTGAATTGCTTTGAATTATCACCCACGCACCCTTCGCTCCAGCCCAACGCTCAAATTCAAATAGAAAACATCTCCGTTCCGCCGGATCGATTGTTGCACGAAATGAAAAATCCTTAGCATGAAAAACCAACGCAACCGATTATGATGGTAAAGAAAACAATCCACGTGACGAATCGATTCGACGATATACGTCGCCGTCCTCCATCGTCGTCGAGAAGAGGAAGGAATATATGAGAGTAAAAAAACGCGTTTGCCATTTAAAATATCACGCGCTTCGTCGTCCACATGTAATGTTGTCCTAGCAACCAGTTTCGTCCGATGATTACATTAGTTCGCATGTGAAAAAAAGGTTTGAAAATTTATCGTTCGAATTTAACGAGATAAACTCTCGATTTTAGTCGTCGTTTTTCCACTCTTCTTCATCGGGACGTAATTTTCTTGTCGCGAATCCGGTTTCGGTCAAATCTCGCTGTACGACGGCGACGCGAATTTGAATAAATTTATCGAACACGTGTCCGCGTAAATTCCAGGTAATACGAGTTCGTTATTAGTATTCGTGTAAATTCGAAAAACCCGCAGATCAAAATCGCAGTATTTTTCAAAACGTTCGACGTGAATTCAGTCACAAACGGCGCTTTCTTCTTGTCGGATGTTCGGTGACTAAACAGAAGCAAAGAAATACTTAAAATACCTACGAACCGATAATACCATTCGCGCAATACAGGTTTAATTTTTAAACTAAATATGGCAGATGGGTAAGTACCGAGCTGGAGACAGCGTATTGCGTAATATTTATACAATACTTTGTACTCGATTAAACATATTTTCTATAGCGGCTTCTAAATTAGCGATTAATTATAATACAAAAACCAGGTAGACTACGACGACGTTCTATATTACGATTACGTAATCTCGACGAGTATTTAAATACACGTCGCAAAAGTCATCAACTCGAAAGTAGAATTTTTCCCAAAAAAATTCATCCGTCTGATTCGAAAATACCAAGTTCTTCGTCGCGTCTCGTATTGCTTCACCTAAACCATTCAAAATGAAAAATAAAATCACCAAAGCGACCCGCGATACATTACAATATCGTCATTCGATTCGTATTTTACGTAACACTTTCGATATCACTAATTAACGTATCGAACAGACTCTAGGCTAACGTAACCATTCGAATTCTCCAATACACTTGACCTTGCCTATTGAATCCGACAATGTGCAACGAGTATTTCGCGATAGTTGCGCGGTACTCGATAACGTACGATGGCCGAAGGCGAGTTTTCCCATCTGGCACGACGCAGAAAAAAAACAAGTTTTATTTCACGACTATCATCTTTCCTTCTATCGTTATTCATCCAAAACGACATTACCGAATTCGCGTAGATAAACATCTTACTAGCGTACTTATCCGGAACTCGAATACGCATCTTGATTTCCAATTCACGCAACGTCTATTACGCACACAGGACAACGATGAACGATAACACGACGTATGTCTGCCCGCTCAGCGAGGCCGCCATCAAAGTAGCCAAACTGGAACTTCGCGAAGATCAACAAACCAGAGAATTCGCTTTGATCCAAATGCGAGAATGGGTCAAGAAGAATCCTCGAATAATACATTGTCGCACAGGTATTAAATAAGTGCACGATGAGAGATTCTGATAAAGAGATGTTTATGTGATGTTTTTCTTCGCCAGATGACAGCTTCTTGTTGAGATTTCTCAGAGTGAAAAAATTCAGCTTACCTATTGCCCAAGAAACATTAGAAAGGTATTTACTACTGCGCCATGTATACGGTACTTTGATGTTTTACAATTTAGATATCAAAGATCCGGTCATGGATGAGTTACTGAATTTGGGGTACGTTCGTATTAGTTTTTTTCTCCAATATACGTTATACTTACAATTAGATCACTTTGTTTCTTAAGTACCATCTTAATTTTTTCATTTCGAATTGTTTATTTCACTAAAAAGGTATTTATTCGTCACTCCAAAACGTGATAAACACAATCGACGAGTAATCATCGCTAGACCAGGTACGTGTAGTACTTCGTAGTATCCGTAATCACGACCAATATATATTTTCTCGATTACATAACGATCAAGTAATCCATAAAATCGTATAAAATGCGAATTCGCATTAATTAACGTCGTAAATAAATTAAACAACTACGTAATGCAGTAAAAACTGCCCAAATTTCAATCTAATCAACCCTTCACGTGTTTGATAAGACATTCGACAACATTCGTCGCATTTCGGGTTTCTTCGTGAAGTTTCGGAATTTCGCTGCTTTTATCGTGTATTTGCATGTAATGGTCGCTTGTTCATCATTTTATTAATTTATTTGTTAAATTCTTATTTAAAATTATTACGGCATTTAAATAATTCGATTTCATTAAATTTGTTAAACATTTTGCCTCACGAGATGGCTAAAATCTGCCCAAACGACGTAATAACACTGCAATAGATGATAAATGGATGTCGGATGAATCGGTCAAATCGTAGAAGCTCAAGTTGTATTGTAAATAATCTCACGTTATTAACGATAAATATCGACTTATTCCAATCTCTGGTGATCTATCACTGCGTATTTCACGTAACATATCAAAAATAATAATACTTATTACCTTTTCGAAGCAAAACAATAAAACCTGAAATGCAACGATTGTCCGAGAAAGCAAAGCTGATCAATATCCTGTTTCGAGTTTCGATCAAATCATCAATACGTTATGTCCATTCTTTGCAATGCTCGATGAATACGCAAATATTTATCCATAATTCATTCATTTCACATTCATTGTAGCGCACCCATTCACGCGAAAATTATAAAAATGAATATTCATTTCTTCTAAAAAAATAAATATCAACAATGAAACATACTTATGTCATAACGAGTTTACAAGTTACGTCAAGTTGAACGAATTCATTCGGACAATACCGAATGACCGATGCAATTTCGTGTTTACATTTCAATACACAATTGGCTTCCAAAATAATAAAACTCAAACACCATAATATCTCTCATCGCTAAAGTTCTTAGTGATCGCTGTGCACTGTGATGTAATTTGCATTGTATGAAACAAAATGAGTATGAAAACAGTACGATCGAAAACTACGTTATTCTGTATATGTTTCTATCCAATCCTGATATCATTTTTTTTCGGTTTATTCTTCATGATATTTTTCATTTCACTGTATAGTTTATACAACAAAAGCCATTTTTAATCCACAATACAATTAACTCTTCTAATTAACTTCGCAGGAGTATTCGATCCTCATAAATATACAAACGCGCATATGTGTCATTTTCACGCCATCACTTATGAAACGTTGATGGAAGACGAAGAAAATCAAGTAATGGGATATACGCATATCGCAGACGGCGATGGATTCTCGTTTCCTCATTTAACGTTATTCACGCCAAGAGAAGCGATTAGAATAGTGAAAAATGGCGAGGTACGATTACATTGAAAAATACTCGATATTTCAAACTATTATTGTAGTAACCATCGAGTGATACTTTACAGCGGGTGATTCCAATGCGTCATAAAGAAGTCCACGGTCTAAATGCACCTCCAGGATTGAAATATGTAATAGATTTCGGTATCGCTTTGGTCTCCGAGAAAATTCGTAAAAGAATACAAGTATAACAAATATCGCTTACTTTATCGTAATAAGAAGCACCTAATAATAAATCAATCGATTAACAGATTCACAGTAATTTACAAGAATTGCACGAACATCTAGATAAATCGATTTTACCAAAAGAATACGGCGGAGATATGCCAATGTCAGAAATGATACGTGAGTATTTTTTTCAAATTCGCTTCACGACTTATTCGAGCAATTTCACATAAAAAACGTTTCTTTTGCAGAATTATGGAAAGAAGAGCTATATAAACGTCGCGATATTTTATTAAGTAATGACCAAATGGCTGTTAAACTTGAAATGTACAATCAAGCCGCAAAGGAAGGTCGGGTCTCGGCTTTAAAAACTGGATGTGGAATAGGAGCGCAAAACGAAAGCACAGATTATGTTACCGGAAGCTTTAGGCAATTGGCTGTAGACTAATAGATATTAGAGCACTTGGAAAATACTCTCTATTCATGCGAATCACGATATTTTATCGCTTTCATTTTTTTTTTACTTTTGTAATTTCTGTAATACTATTAATATATTTACGACAAATAAAATATGTAAATATGTCTACGTCGGAGCTAATTTCACGATTCGAGGTATGAAAGAAATGCCAGGAATCATCGCCACTTACCTAATTCGATGGTCAAGGTGCTGCATTCGAAATATTGATCTTCGAAGGTTATGAAATTCCTATAAATACTTTTTACAAACGTTGATAAAAAGTGATGGGTAGTTGATCAAGTAGACCTGTTGAATGAAAATAAACGCATTCAAGAATTACTGAAGTAATTATTTGTACTTTTATTAATTACGTACGGTAAACGGCGTGTCAGTTGTATGAAATGTTGAAGTATCGAATAGAACATCTTTTGAAGAAATCTGGAAGCAATAATATTCATACTTTCGATTTATACCAACAATGAAGACTTCCAAATGCCATGAATAATGTTACAAAAATTAATGAACGATGACAAATTTATGAAAATAATGAATTCTCACTTACTTAGAAGATATTCCGACGGCACACAAACGCTTTGAATTCACTCCGTTCAAAAATCTCAAATTTTTAAAAATTTATGATTGAACACCCATTTTTCATTTTATTACCATTTCGTCCACTGCTGATTGAACTCAAGCGCACTGAATGAATTCTGCTTATCCAAGCTGTCCTCAGGAGTGACGAGTGAGCAAATACCATTTATGAATAAGTCATTTAATTCTAAGCCAAGAATAAAAAGACAAATATTATATGAATAATTGAAAGAATTAGACAGCACGGCACGAGCAATACCTGTAATGTTGATTCATAACGGGTAATGCGTTTCAAGTTTTGATAACTTTCGGTCATTTCCACCACTTGGTTTTAATTTCACGCAGGTAAATAAAAGGCAGAGATGTAATTTTTCTAAATCCCGGGATACCACGGGTACAAGCATATTTAAGGCTACGAACACGGAAATTGACTTCTATTGTATTGCATCGTCTGTAAACCAAAAAATCACTTACTCCATTAAAACATGAAAATTCCTCATCGACAATTACCCAATTAATGAATATGTACGTTGAAAATTGTTAATTTGTTAGAAATATCTCAAATCCTAATCTAATAGAACTGCGATTTAGGAGGCAAAATGAAAAATTTGAATATTGCAACAGCTGTTGCACAATGTTCTCGAATTCCCAAACATGAGATCGTTTTTCTTTTGCAAACTTTCAAGTGGCAACACTGATGCACACAATAATCATTTCAATTCACACCACTAAGATCGCTGCATGCAGATACAATTATAATCAATGAGAAATTTTATCAATTTTTAATTTCGCTACTTCGTCCACTTCGTTAATTTTTAATGCGGTTATGGTTGATGAAATTCAATTAATTAATGTTTATTCAAAAGAATACTAATGAATATCAACGACACGAGCGTTGAAACACATTAACAGCGGTGTTCAATTACATAATCAGCCAATAAACGGATGAATAGTTATCGAAGATTTCGAAATAGGTCTGTGGTTAAATCTTTCACTATCAGTGCATTTCCCTGATTACCCTACCCTTCTTCCTGAAACGACATTGATTTAATTAAATTATAATTTCATTCTAAAATAAAACACTAAAATAAATTTCGGTAAATTTTCTAGTGCAATAAACTCATCAACACCAACCACTCGTATTAATTTCGTGATACATATACTTGTTCCAGTATTTCGTTCGAATTTGTTCTCTCAGCCGCTAATAATTTCATATCATCGAAGTATATCTATATATATTACTTGCATAATGAACTGAAACACATAAGCATGAAAATCGGCAGAACAATATGTAACATGTTCGTCGAAGGTACGTGTTTTTAATAGAAACTTTTATCGTATGATCACGTAAGTTCGCATATTTTCAATACATTTGTTTTTCAGTAAATTAACTTTTAGCAGTGTACAAATTAATTTACCTATAACCACGATGAATATTTAGACTAAGACATGGAATTATCGTTAATTTTACTTTCACTGTCGTGTTTACAGGCTGTTCGTTCATTTCTTGAAAAAATGGAATCTCATTTTCAAAATTCTATTTTACAAATGCCTATTGGATTCGCCTCATTGAATACATATCGTTCTATGGAATTTTTGACGCAACATTTAGACAGGCAATATGACATTAAACCTGAAGTAAGAATTTAATTATTTCTCTGAATATCATTCAACGACCATAATCACTGATGAATATTCGTTTATAGATACCATTATTTCATATAGAAGAAAAAACCGCGATGACTGATAAAACAATACTGGCCAATCCATCAACGCAGCCGTCACCACCGGTTAAAAGTGTCAAAAAGTCGAACGAGTATAAAACTCATTCCTGTTACGTATGTGGTAGAGTTTTATCTTCTACTTCGTCTTATTACGTTCATATGAAACAACACTCAGGTCATAAACCATATCATTGTCCCATGTGCGAAGTTAGTTTTTGTCGTAAGCCCTATTTGGAGGTTTGTATCGCATATTTCGCCTTGTTTGATTACAAAATATAGCCTCAAACTGTACACTTGTATTATTCCATTAGGTTCATATGAGAACGCATACCGGTGAGAGACCGTTTCAGTGTGGAGTTTGTTTGAAGCGATTTACTCAAAAAAGTAGTTTGAATATTCACAAAAGGGCACATACCGGGGAGCGGCCTTATTCTTGCGACATCTGTGATAAAAAATTCGCGGTGAAAAGTTACGTCGATGCGCACAGGTTGGCTACAAAAAACTTGGTTATTCATGCAGATCGTTGCGTAGCCTATTCTCACCATTTTCATGTTTTCTTTCAGATGGACTCATATATTCGAAAAACCATTATCCTGCGAAAAATGTAAAATACCATTTAATTCGAGGAGTCAATATGTTTTACATATGAGATCTCATTCTACATCGTTAGCATACGAATGTCCATGTGGTCGTACCTTTACCAAGGACAGTTACTTAATTAGGCATCAAATTAAAGTTCACGGAAATGGGGATAATCATTCAGTCCCCGATCTTTCCTTTAATCATGTGTAAGTGATGAAACAAAATCATCTTTTAAATAATTCTACTCAGAGTAATGAGTATGTTTTACTTGCAGATTTGTATCAGACGACTCTTTAGATAAAAAAGAAGAATACGAGGTGAACCCGTCACCTGGTGTGACACCTCTTGTGGAACTCAAAGAGGAAAAATCACCCATAGCATGTAAACTTGAAAATAACTCACCTATGGCAGCTTCCATGCCCTCCATTTCACCAGTTATTAGAGACAGTATCGAATCCTATGTTCAAAACTCCTCGAATCAATTAGCAAAGCTATAACTTTCATGTATTTTATCACTCAAAGCCCAAACCATCATAAATATTACGGTAGTTTTTATACTGTAATTTTGTAACTCGTTTTATAAAAAAGTACTCCTAAGTAAAACTATAATCTATGATCTCGTGTAATTTATGCTTGAAAATGATATAAAACAGCAATAAATTAGACTTAACGTACTTAATTTTGTAAATTATCGCTTCTTATGTGTAAGATTTGAATGCTTTTGTTGTACCTATTAATTCCATATTGTCGCTTATTAGCTTATGTATTTCAATGGTTTTATTTTAGCGTTATACCGGGGCCAAAGTTAACTTGTTTCGTCAGGCACGTTAAACCGTGAAGTGTAAGCTCTTGTTATATTTTTGTGATATTGTAAGTGTGTGTGCGTTTGTTTCTTTTTGAGACTAATTAATCGCTTCGGTAATAAATATTTTTCATTAATATTTTTCTTTTTTCTCTTCTTTTCTAAAAATTCTTGAACAATTTGTTGAAATGTGATAAAATTGGTAAAGATCGAATAAAATGAACAAGATCAAACATACCGCAAATTAAATTTGTCACGGAAAAAATTCTATGTAATACAATTCGAGGAATGGTGATAATAAATCACAAGACCACTTTAAAACAGAAAACTGTAAAATTTAAAATTGTAAAATCAAAATTTTTTCAAATTAAAAATCATGGACGAATTACTCAGAATGAATTTACTAGTGAAATTCACACTACACGTAAATACCCGTAATTACGGTTGAACATTTTAAACAAAATAGGCATGTGTTATTTTACCTATCTACTACTCCAACCAATCAGAAATCAGCGTGAAAAGATTGACAAAAAATGTTTCGCAGTAATTGATAACTCAGCTCGAAAAGAAAAACTATTTAAATTGATTTTAATACGTGAATATTATTTGTTTTAAAGAGTTTTAAATAAAATATGACAATGAAGGAAATACTACCAAACTTGCCGGAAGAAAATGTCGGTAAGTTAACGAGCAATCGAGAAAATTGGTGATGGGCGTAACCACTGAAGGAAATTTTTTATCTACCCTTCACGCTAATTAATCCCTATTTTCTTTAAATCAATCCCTAATACCTTAAACATCGCCTTCGAAAGATCCCCATCGAAAATCTCAATTTTTGAATACTTCTCAGTCACAAAAAATAACACATCAATTGCCACTGAAATGGCCAACTATAAATCATCACATAGGGCGTAAATTTCTTTCGTATCGTTTATTTTGGAATTCCAGCGGAGCACATGGATTTCTCGACATGTACGAACAATCACAGCGTCGTGAAACTTTTGGAATTGTGCTTTATCGCATTGTCGATGATAATGAAATAATCGAGGTCTAAAGGTCGTTTTGATTGTATTCTAGATATTGTTATTTTAAAACGATATCACGCCCGAGGTTTCATTACTAGTGTATATGTCCTAAGGAGAACTTCTACTTTACAGATATGTTGGCGGCTACTAGCGTACTTCAACAGCAAGTCACTGAGATCAGGACTCAGAAGCCTAACTGGCAATCATATGCCAAGTGAGTAAACCAACTTCATAATATCATGGGAAACCATAATTATATTTTTCTTCGCCTTATAGGTCACAAATGATAACGAAAGATGATCACGATTTCATTGTATCGTACGATAGCACCGACGCAGCAGGAAGAACCACCTTATTAACCGAAAAACGAACTCAAGCCGCCAAAACGTTTTTAAGTTTGTTGGAGCACGTATCAAAAGATCAAACGGTGCAATATGTTTTGGTCCTAATCGACGACATGTTACATGTATGCCTCATTCATTCACATTTATTCAGTTTTCCGTTTTATTCGAATATCTTATAAATTTATCGTTTCCATCTTCGTAGGAGGATCGCTCCAGAGTGGAAATATTCCGCGATTACGCCGTCAGAAAGAAAGAACCTGTATGCGGACAGTTTTTAAATTTACTTAATGGCTCTGATGGATTTATCGTCAACATGTCGTCTAGGATAATAGCCAAAATAGCTTGTTGGTCGCCGGAAGTAGTCGACAAAACGGATTTACACTTTTATCTAACTTGGTTAAAAGATCAACTCTTACTCAAGGTAATTTACACGTTAATCTTATGACTATTTACGAATTAATCTTTAATCCGTGTACACTTACAGAATAACGAGTACATGCAATCTGTAGCCAGATGTTTACAAATGATGCTACGAATCGACAATTATAGATTGGAGTTCATAAACGTGGACGGCCTTTCTACATTATTGAAAGTACTCGAAGGCAGAGTTAACTTTCAAATACAATATCAGTTGATATTCTGTATATGGGTTCTCACATTTAATCCACGTTTGGCCGAAAGGATGAATAAGTACGTTCAAAACTTCATTCTACAACATTTCGGTTTTTCTCAATTATAATTGAAATTTCACTTTAACTCGTAGATTCGGCGTAATTCCCATGTTAGCGGACATCCTCAGTGATTCCGTCAAGGAAAAAGTTACCAGAATAATTTTAGCTGTGTTTAGGGTAAGACATACAAACGCTTAACGCGCCTTTGGACTTTTCCATTGCTTTTTCTCTTTCGCAGAATTTAATTGAGAAACCAGAAGATAGCAGCGTTGCTAAAGAGCATTGCATAGCCATGGTACAGGTCAAGGTACTAAAACAATTGAACATTTTGGAGCAGCGTAAATTCGACGACGAAGATATCGTCGAAGATGTACAATTTTTGAAAGAAAAGCTCGAAGCTTCCGTTCAAGATCTAAGGTATTTTTGGCAACCTCTGGCTTCGCTTTCTTTTCATTTATACAAATCCGAAATTCCAGTTCGTTTGACGAATACGCCACCGAGGTGAAATCCGGTCGCTTGGAATGGAGTCCGGTACATCGTTCGGCGCAGTTTTGGCGTGAGAATGCGAGCCGACTTAACGAGAAGAATTACGAATTACTCAGGATGTTGGTTCATCTGTTGGAAACCAGTCAAGACCCCGAAGTGTTGAGCGTTGCTAGTTACGATATCGGCGAATACGTTCGTCACTACCCCAGAGGAAAGCAGTACGTTGAACTCGATCTTTTTATGTTTATTTTATCTGTCTTTTGTCTTAAAACTCGTTTAGCGTTGTTTCGTTCGAAAAAAATTTCACTTGAAAATTCGATCAATTCGTTCACTAGAAACGATTACGAAATCGTTCGCAAACCATTCTTTTCGAAACATGGCGTTAATTCATCGCGAACGACTTGTACCAAAAGATTTTATAATCGTTCGTGAACGACTCATTTAACCGATAATCTAACGGCCTCGACAAATCACTCATTTCTTGCTATTTTCCGCGAATAAATCACAACTGCTCATCTTTTCTTTCAGCGTTATCGAGCAATTAGGCGGCAAGCAATTAGTGATGCAGCATTTATCGCACGAAGATCCGAACGTCCGTTACGAGGCATTACTGGCCGTGCAAAAATTAATGGTACATAATTGGGAGTACTTAGGAAGGCAGCTGGAAAAAGAGCAAAGTACGACGAAACAAGCCGGCGCCAAGGCGTGAATGATTAATAATCGCGTAGTTACGTAGTCAATAGCCCGAAAGAAAAAAGTAAAAGAAAACTATCATTATTTGTTACCTTGTTATTTTATAATTTAAGCTTCATAATAATGCAATTTTTGCGTACTTTGTGAATTTTAATTGTTTCTTTCTGTATATTATCGTATATTTGTTCTCGCTGTCCTTCTCCATTTTCAAGATTCCACCACATACTTACTATTTTGTTAGTTTTAATCATTTATCGTATTCATCGTGTAGCATTTTTCCATCATTCATTGATGAAATCGGGCGAAACGCATTTTTGAAAGAATTTCGTGTTCGTATTTTGTCGAAAATTTTCCATCATGGAAACATTAGATGGCACATGCGCTGTCTTCATAAATAATACGTATTCGATCACATTCCAGTATATTACAAGGTTGTATAAAAAAACAAAAACACCCTTTTTTTAAATTCAGAATAAATTTTTAATAATTTCGAGGAATTGAATGCGGAAAAGTTTCGCGAGTTTTTCCTTCATCTTTGGCCCTCCCCATCATTAGTTTTATATATTTTAACGTTTTTAATTATATTCGCGGTAATATGTAATTTATGTAACGGTTTAGCAATATATTTCAACAAAAAAAAGTAGACTTTATTGTGTAAATTATGTATCGAGCTGATTCGTTTTTTTTGTGTATATTATTCAATCATTATTAAACATTTTATGTTATCTTACATCTCTTATTGAATTTTCGTCCTTTTTTTTTACGTCCTTGGTAGTTTCTAGAAGCGATGCTTTGAAACGTAAAATCCGAAGGAGGGACGAATTGTAAGAATTTTGAAAATTCAAATACACAGATCTCATCGAATATTTCTGGACACAAATTTTCTTAAAATATATCAGTATAAGATGAGAGAAACATTAATACTTGAACATCCCGTAAAAAATACGATTTTTTCTACTTTTTGAGTTTATTTTACACGTGACAGCCGATTGTTACAGGGAAATTGCAATTTGACCCAAATATTACTGGTATCAAAGTTTCATCCCATAGAATACGTTTCTAAAAGAATCATTTACAATTGAATGAATCACTCGTAAAAGGAATTGTTCGTAAAAAACGAATCATTTGTGAGATAAATCGTTTGCGAACGAATGAATCACTTGCAAAATGAATCGTTTGCGAATAAATGAATTGCTTTTGAAACAAAGCCATCATGGCATAATAAATCACCTGAAAAATAATCGTTCGCGAACGAATGAATCACTCATGAAATGAATCGTTTGCGAACGAATGAATTGCATTTCAAACAAAACCGTCGTGACATAATAAATCATCTAAAAAATAATCGTTCGCGAACGAATGAATCACTCGTGAAATGAATCGTTTGCGAACTAATGAATCACTTGTGAAATGAATCGTTTGCGAACTAATGAATCACTCAGGAGATGAATCGTTTGCGAGCACATTAATTGCATTTTAAATAAAACCTTTAAAACTTGATACATCACTAGTAAAGCAAATCGTTCGCGAACGAGTGAATCATATATGAAAAAATTATTTCTGAACGACTGAATCACTCATGAAATGATTACTCGCAGACAAATAAATCATATTTGAATCGTTCGCGACCGAGTGATTCATTTCTCAACATGAATCGTTTACAGAGCAATATTCACGTGCACCTAAGCATTTCCTTAAATCAATCGCGAACGATTCGTCTAGACGCGGTAACTCGTTCGAGAACGATGAATTTAAAATAAATTAGCGAATATTTGTAGACCGTATCCTTGATTGTTATCGTTGAATTGAATACTTCCTTAACTCGAATCTCTTTCTACAACATCGATCAATCCCTCCTTTCCCCGAACCCTTTCTAGAGCTCGTCGATCATTCCGCAACACCCTCATCTCCGCGCACTCTTGCTACACGCGACCAAGTTCGCTGTTCCCATGACGAAGCATCGGACTGGCGACCAATCGAAGCATGACAATTGTGTCAAAAGCGAACACCTCGCGTCAAGAGTAGTTCACTGTCGAAAGTGAAAGTCAATAAAGCGAGTGACCTTGGCTGTAACAGAATCGTGTATCTAAACGACACACGACCGTTCTGCATTCACTTGCGACATCAATTAAAACTACGATACTTTTATCCTACCGAATAAACTAGTTGGCGGTCGTCAGCTGATCGCGCGTCAATTACTCACATCGCGTCTTTTTACCTTAATTACGCAATAAATCTAAAATTAATCCGCGAGCTTGGCGGATCAACGTACTTAGATTCACCATCCAGCAATCTTTCGCGTTACGTATGCGGACCAACGAAAAAAGGTGTCAATGATTAGTACAAAAACTCGTATCATTTACGCGATTTTAAGCCATAAAATTAAATTCCGCTCGTTATTTATAATAGCAACAAAAAACTAGCTTCTCTCACGCCCATAAAAACCTTAACCCGGTTTCAGAAATACGCACATCATCGTTTAAATTTTACAATTGAAAAAATCTCGAATCAAAGCGCTCACAACTTGGTGGCTAAAAATAAAACCAGAATTGGCGAACGAAAAAAGATGTCGAGCGAGTTTTACGTGGAAAATACGACTTAAAAAAAATAAACAGTTATTCCTCTACTCCTCTTTCTACTAAAGAATAAAAAAAAGAAAAAATGTGAGATTGTCGGTATGACCTCATGGCGCGTTGGGCAGCATCACAACGGGGAATTCCCGAATCTTTGTTGATGTAGCGTGACGTACGCGAGAAGAGATGTATATTTTTTATCGATGACGTTATCGAGAACTTGAATCATCGACTTTCTTTCGAAGTTCGAACTTTGTAGTTATACTACGAAATATGTAGCATGTGCCATATCACGTGTTATATGTATCAGGCGTCGGTATCTCCGCTTCCGGCCTTCTAATAAAAAAACAGCAAAAACAATTGGAATTCCGAGTATGTTATTCATAGGAAAAATAAATTAAATTGAAAAAAATAGCAGTAACGAACGATAGGAAACAATGCGAATATTGTGAAATGGAAGGCCAAAACACACAATTTTGCGCTTTTAATTTTTTTCTTTTAAAAATGATTTTAATAACAGATAATTACTTGGAATTTAGTACACAAAACGTGTAATTTACATACAAACGCTTTGAAAAATTTTATATTTCATTGGTTGAGATTTTCCATTTTGCTAAAAAAAATATGTAACAAATATGGGGTAAATGTACCATACATGACACCCCCCCCCCTCCTTCTGTAGAACTATGTACAGACGTGAAATTTTGACTGTCTAAATTTACTTCTCAATTTTTGGCAAATTTTCAAAAATTTAAAAATATCGAAATTTTCATTAAAAATCGAAAAAGTCGAGTTACTTTTGAAGAACACTTGAAAATAGTGTAAAATGTGTTTTCCCCCTAAGTTGAGCCTCTCGAATCAAAATTTCGCATTTTTGAGCCGTTTTGGAGCCTTCAGTCTGATTTCTACTTTCTTCAGGATTTTCATAATCTTCCAAAAACTGTTCATACAGATTAAGCCAGCTAAAAACTTAACTCTGGCTAATTCCTGATCGCTTCAACCGAATTATGCACATTTCTGGAAACTTCCATCCGGTCACTTCGAGAGCAGCTAATTATCATAAGACAATTTTTTCCATGGTAAAAAACAACGAATTTTTGAAAAATCGTCGTAAATCTCCGACTAACATCACATTGATGAAAAAGTGGTTTTCCACCTTATTCGAACCTCTCGAATCTGAATTTCGCGTCGTCAAGTCCTTCAGGAGTCTTCAGCGCAATATTCGATTTCTCCAGGATTTTCAAAATGCTCCAGAAACAGTTCATAAACGAAATGCAAAAGCGAAAAACTTGATTTCCGCAAGTTCCCCGCCACCTCCACCGAATCATCCACATTTCCGGAAAATTACAGTCGGCTACTTTGTAAGTTACTCTTGAAGATGTTTTTTCATAACGAAAAATATCGAAATTCAAATTCCTTTCAAGCTAGTTCGCTGGAATTTCCCAGGAATGTAGATAATTTGGTTGAAACGGTTGAAAATCATCCAAAATCTAGTTTTCAGTAGTCCCGTTTAATATTGAAAATTTTTGTAGGATTATGAAAATTCTGGAAAAACGGAAATCGTGCTGGAGGTTTCAAAACGGCTCAAAAATACAAAATTTCGATTTAGGAGGTTCGAATTAGTCGGAAAACTCATTTTATGCAATTTTCAACCATTCTTTGAATTTAACTCGATTTTTTTCAATATTTCGTATTCTTAACAAAAATTTCGATATTTTTGATTTTTGAAGAATCACCGAAAATCGAATTTTGGTGGCGGAGGTTTCTTAATATGCTTTTTCCAAAAATCAAATTCCCTTAAAATACGAATGTAGAATTTTTTCTTCATTTCAAAGATTTAACAACGATATTTGTTGATGAATTTTTCATTACAATATTTACTATTGATTATTTTATGATTGTGTTAATTGTCGGTGTTCATTTTAGTATCATTGATACATTGTTAAAAAGAGGAAAAAATTCTGAAAATTCGAGATTTACAAAAAATTGAGTTTTTGGTTTAATCTTGAAGTAATTTGAATGCAAAGTTGCGAAACATTGAAAAAATCTGAAAATCAGTAAGAAGAAAATGAGCTTTACAACCGTAAAAATGGTCAAAATGTAGTTGTTCTTATATCAAAAAATAGGAAATATAATTTTCTTCAAATTATAGAAGATGAAAAATCTTCTGAAGTCCTCTCGTTTTCGAGTAAAAATTCAAGAAGTACAATTTCCCACATTATAGTTCAGGTATCCCATTTTCAAGTGTTTCGTCACAGCACCACCACATATCAGCCACTTTGAATTTCATTATCAATTAGTCCAGTATCCAATCAATTTAACAAATTTTTGCAATCACTGGAAGATTTTCTGAAACGTTTTGATCAAATTGACAAATTTTCATCGCGGTCATTTTCTTACTCCTTCGGAAGATTTTCTGTAATTCTCCTGCCAATAATACAACGTGATATCATTTTCCAGCATTTTTTCCTAAATTTATGCAAATTTTCATCACCCCAGTAAATTTCATCATCGCTACCACCTTCGTACTAAGGCTCGTACCACGTAACCAAACCTCGCTTCAGATATCCGCAGGACATAGTATGCGAGGATTTAACCTTAGCAAATCGACAATTCCGCATCGCGAACCACTCCCAAGCACCTACTCAACTGCCATCGGTTCGATTCCCGATTACGAATAGACGGAAAAACAACCTAAGAACCGTTACCGATGACGCACTCCAAAGAGCGTAAAATCGTTGGTCGTCAACTCGTGAAAACCCTGCGAAAAAGAAGCTAAGCGTGTCCGTCACCGGTGGGGAAACACCGTTTGCAGGAAATCGACATTAGGTTAAAGGCGACCTTGGTCATCAAGTCCTGCGCTTCGTCGTGCCCGCGGCTCTATACATTTCTACGTCGACTCGTCTAACGCGTCAAACGCTAACGCGACGTTTCGCGGAGACGTTCAAATTGCCCGTATTGTGGATAGTCGCGGTGCGCGGTACGTGCGTGGATCATCTAACTCGAACTATCGTAGTACATTCGGTTTGTGGTTATCCTTCTGAGTAGTCTAGCCATCTCGATCAAGGTAAGAATAACATATTTTCCTACTTCCTATTTTATTTTTACTATAATCTAATACAATTTAAATAATTATAATCGTTTCATTAGATTAATTTTTTTATTTCGAACCGCGTTTCGCTTATTTCCGTAACCGATAATGACGGACTACTCGATTTTTAATACGATTTTAACGACGGAAATGGTAAAATTATCCGTGGCGATGTATTCATCGTTTTCCTCGTGTAATCGCAGCTTGGAAATTCGTGCGTTTTCAATATTCGTAATTACCTCGTTTATATGATTCGACGCTCGTTATTTACCACACAAATTAACACCTCGATGAGGGTTCGCATACGCGAAATATTTCCTAAAATTAATCGACGATGTTTTCGAGAAAAGCGGTAATTTATTTTTTATAATTATCTATATATTTGTAAATAAAATAAATAGTCTGTGAAGTCGGTACTTGAAAACGAATAAAAAGCAAATTGCAACATTGTAAACTCGTCACGAAGTTCGAAATCGTGCAATTTGAATTAGGATAATAGCAAATTTGCAGTAGCCAAGACTACGTATATTGCAAATGGCAATTTTTAATTTTATAAAGTTATATAAATCGAAAAAAACTCGGTAGTTTTATTCGCAAAGTATTTCATGTTCGAAATTAAAATTCATGCAATATTGCAAAAATAATTGCAAAATTTTGACTCATAAAAATTCACAAAACGCAACTGAATTGAAATAAAAAATTACTAAAAATCACCAAACTTGCCAAATTAATTTATATTGCAGAAATGTTCAAGTATTAAAATTCATGCAATATTGCAAAAATAACTGCAAAATTTCGAGTTTTAAAAAATCCACAAAATTCGATTGAATTAAAATGAGAAACTAAATGACCAAACTTGAAAAAATATTTTATACTGCAGAAATACACGATTTTTAAAATTCATGCAATGTTGCAAAAAGTAATTGCAGAATTTTAAATTATTAAAAAAATTTCAAAAAATTAAAATCTCCGGAAATTATTGAATTGAAATGAAAAACTACTAAAGATGACATAATTTCCAAAATTATTTCAAATCGCATTCACATTAAAATTCATAAAATACTGCAAAAAAATTGCTAAACTTCAAAATTATTTCGAAAAAAAATGAAAAAATAAAACCCTACGAAACAAATTAATTGAATTAAAATGAAAAACTACTTGAAAATGTCCAAACCAACACGAAGTATTATTCAATATTCAACGATTTGTCAACATAACGAACAATTGACGCGAAAATATTTGGTTATCGAGGTTATTCGTTTTTTATTTATTTAATAAATAACGAAACATCATAAATCGATCGTTGTTGTTTAAGTACGGTATCCAAATTAATTGTACTTTCATATAAATATATTTCGTTCGTAAACTATCAAAATTATAGCGTTTTATTGAAATTAAAGAGTAAATTTGCGTAAAATTGAACAGTAACAGTAAAATTTGCCCAGTAAAATCTACACAAGTTTATAAAATTTTGAGTAGATTTACAAATGGAAATTATCTCTTAAAAGATCAAAAAAATTGGTAAGCTTATCAAAAATTCCAAAATTGGATTTTATTGGAAAAAAATACACCTTGAAAAAATTTCTACCTAATTTCAAAATCCGCTGAAAAGTACGACTAACCAAATCGACATTTTTTAATAAAGAGTAGAAACTCGAGAAAAAAGAAAAAAGTTTAAAAATTTCGCAAAAGTAAGTACTTTTTTAAATAAAAATGAAGATAATATTCCAAAAAATTTTCTCAGGTAAATTTCCTGAATGCAACTTTCTCAAGATTTTTTTTTCAAAAACATTTGAAATCTTCGGGTGAAAAATTACGATGACGTACCACTTGTTTGGAGGAGGGGAGGAGAAGGGTTAGATCAAAAAATAAGGAAGTTATTCATCGTTACTCTTTTTTCAAAGAAAAAGGCAGAGGACACAAAATATGATAAATTTTGAGGAAAAATGAATAATTTGTTATATGTACGTGAATTGTAGACGCATCATCGGAATATATTCCATTTTTTAAATTTTCGGCTGATGCCAAGGACAGGGGAGAGGGCGAGGGCCAGGCTCTTAAAACCTTCTTGCTAGCTACTCCACCGGAAATTACCCCTCATCGAACTCTCTTTTCATTTGTAACCAAAATTTTTCCACGTTTTAAGTATTCATCTGGATTCTGGACTCTGGATTACTCGACAATTAAATCTCGCGAATTCTTTTCAAATTGCCGGAATACCTTAGATACTTCTTCGAACCATTCCCCGCGACATATCGGAACACTGGAAGGGCGTCGTTAACGAGCTTACATAAAGCTATACATATTTCGTAATAACTTTTAATTGTACATGTCGAGAAAAGTGCAACAAGGTTGCTACTCCGAGCACAATCACCATTTCGCTAATTCAGGGTTACCACGTTTACCGGCAACTGCCCGTGTATCGTTTTCCTTCTGCAGGTAAATCTCGCGTACGTATATGGAAAATGGCCGAGGACGTAAATCACGTACGTCCGCGTCGTGAGAGCAAATCCCCTCGTCCCGCCACACGATTACTTCTCGAATTCGCAACACGATTTCGCGAAAAGATGACCTCTCGGACTGGCTTTAATTCGTGTCTTGTTTCGTAGATATACACGTCAGAAAACATGGATATCCGAAAATGCGCCTTTGTAACGTTGCTGAGCTTCGTTTGCTTGGCCACAGCTGCGGATCTTCAAGAGAGATTTGCGTGGAAAATGGTAGATTTCGAATATCCCGACGAGGCAGCCCGCAGTAATGCTATTTCTTCGGGAGAATACGTACCGGAAAATAACCTACCATTGGGTTTGGAACGCTGGAGGAATAAATTATTCGTGACGCTTCCACAATGGAAAAGCGGCACCGCTGCTACTCTAACTTACATCGATTTAGATGGTAAATATAATATCGACGCCACCGGCTTGATTTGCTTGTTGGTTCGAACGTAAAAAAAAGACTTATAATTACGAAAAATCCCATCGTCGACCTTCGAGCGACATGTCCAAAACTATTGTTATGGTAATTTTATGGGAAACTTGAGTCGTTTCAAGAGGCAATGGCGGCCAAAGGAAACGCGTAGTCTCGGTAGCCGCGAGTATGTGAAAATCACACGTATCGCTTCGAGGTTATAATCCCTCTTCGGGCTAGTTCGCCTGATAACCGCAATATTCTAGAGCGATTAATCTCGAGCAACGTTTCGCCGCTATTCACGGCCGTCGGGCTACTCTCAGTGGGAGGATTTCTGAATAATCGCGTCGCCAAAATAATGTATTAATTTCGTAAATATTTACGTATTAATCGACCGGTTTAACTTCCAACACGTTTGTACAAACCACGCGTAATTTATCAAGGTGATATAAAACGTGGTTTGGTAGAAGATGATACGATCGGCAAATAGCAACGTAGACGGGTTTCGCGATTTTTTCATCTTCACACTAAGCCCTCTCTTCGGCTATAAATAGCTCCTTTTTTATGTAACTTGTTAATCATGTTGGGTATACGTATACTGGATGGTTTTACGACGCAAAAAAAATCACCTAGGAAGGTAAAAATATACGATAACTTGTTTCGTGAAGCAGCAGGTCAAGAGATTAGTTGAATGGGGTGTGAAACTGCGTCAGGTATTCTTTTATATGAGGTTCAACTCGAACTCCAGACTTCATCGATCGCACCTTTTTTTTAGGGACGTAAAAATACCTTTCGTTTCGTCGAAATATACATGCGACTGATGTTGAACTAAAAAACCGTGGAATTTCCAACGAAACAGATTTTAGAAACCCCTGAATAATGGAAAATTCAATATATCGAAAAATTCACCATATATATCACCATAAATTACGAACATCACGTCATAGAAATAAACTAATACGAATTTCGCGCCAACCAGCAACAAGTAATAATGACCAAAGAAAACTTGAGAACCCCTGATTTCTCAAAAAACCATAAACTCGAAAGAGATTTACGAATATTACTCGGAAACGTCGATTACTTTTACTAGTCTCTAATAAACTCGTAGATAAACTACAAAAAAGCCTAAAATTCTATTTTGGGAACCACTATTTTTTTGGAAAATTGACTCGATTAAAATTCCTTACTTTAATGACTTTTGGATGGCGCTCATCACAAACAATAAAAAATCTTGGCTAGCATTACATTCTGCGATTGAAGTACGTACATACAAAATTTTATGGCGATGAGCAGCAATTAACGACGATAAAGGAAAATTTGGGAACCACTGATCTCTTAAAAACTCATCAAGTCGTAAAATGTTTAAAAATATTTGTCAAAAATGTCGATTATTTCCAACAACCACGCGAATAAATTTAAAAACGACAAGAAAACCCTACTTTGGGAACCACTATTTTTTGAAAAATTATTATTGAAATTCCTTTTGCAACTTTTAGATGATAATTCAACATGAATAACAAAAGAAGTCTCGGTACTTTTACGGAATGCTGCAAAAATGTGTTATAGGATTGTAATTTAGGAACCCCTGAATTTAGAATTTTTGTTAGATAGTTAAATTGGGTGATTTTTGTAATGAGTTGGGCGAAAAAATCCTCTATATTCGCATTGTGTTTCTATCACCGATGTTAAACAAATTAAAAAACGACAATTTAGGAACCACTGATATGAAAAAATGTTTCAAAACGGATCTTTGAAATTAAAGGAGTTACTTATAATTGCAGTTTAAGAACCATTAATACCAAAAATCAATAGCTCGAGACGGAAAAAATGCGATTTTTTAATATTACATGCAAATTGTCCACAATTTAGGAACCACTAATCCTAATAATCAGTATTTTTTTAAATTCAACGACCAAATTGTACGATACATTATCATCAACTACAAGAAATGTCCACATCTCTCAGGTCAATATCAAAGAACTCATGAACCATCATACACTTTGGGGACCACTACTTCTTGAGAAACCCGCCAATTTTCAAATTTCTCCTCAAAACAAAATATAAAACACTACAGTAGCAAACAAATCACACATCTTGGTCCATTTTTGAAATCCTTCCTCTTGTAACAAACACTTGACCTCTTACCAAAGCACGCAACACCAAAGATCAAAAACCTCTGCAAATCAGTGCGCACGTCTCAACATCAAAAACCAGAAATACCTTGACACTAGTACGCGTCGTAAAAACACCTGTTGACAATTATAATCTCCCAGTTATGCATATTTGGCCACCATCCAAATCATGCACATGCAGGTCATTTCACCAACTTGATCTTCCTGTTACAGCCACCACTGAGAAATCACCCAAGCTAAAACCATACCCGAACTGGGAAGCGCATCAAATACGTAGCAGAAACACGGCCGGAAAAATAGCCAGCGTGTTTCGTCTCAATGTAGACGTTTGTGATCGTCTTTGGCTCGTGGACACCGGACTGATCAATTTGTTTGGTAAAGTTGAGGTCATCCATGGACCCAAAATCCAAGCTTATAATTTAACTACCGATAACATGGTTGTCGAGTATCCTTTACCGAAGGACGTGCTCAAGGAGAATTCCTTCTTGGCCAATCAGATCGTGGATGTTGACAAGAGTGATTGTCAAAACGCCTACGTGTACATTGCTGATTTGGGTAGTAATGCGTTGATTGTGTATCATTTGGGTAGCAACGAAGCCTGGAGAGTAACCCATCATTACTTCCATTTCGATCCTTTGGCTGGAAACTATAATATTGGTTAGTATCGCGGTATTCGTTTCTTGGTTCATTAAGAACGTCATGGTGGAATTTCTCCAAAATAATCTTCAACTGTATTCTTGGATCAAGAACCTCTTTGGTATGGTTATTTCTCTCAATAGTCATTCAACGATCCAATTTGTGAATTAACTGGTTCGAAAAGTGCTAATACTTGGGAGTAGTGTTGTCATGGATCTCCCAAAGTAGATCCCTTCTTTCCGGTTAAGGATCTGCTACCACTTGGAATAAAAATTACACCTCCACTGTATCTTGATCCAAGAAAAGAATACCTCCCAATTATCTCCCTTCATGGAGCAATCACCCTAGAGTGACACTCATCAAAGGTTCTTCAACAACTTCTTGTCTGCTTTTCAGGTGGCATCAACTTCCAATGGACCGACGGTATCTTCGGCTTAGCTCTATCTCCTTGTCAATCGGACGGCCAACGACTCCTATACTTCCACGCTATGTCATCCAGCAAAGAATTCGCCGTGCCTACTCACATAATCCAAAACAAAACCATAGCTTCGAACAGTTACCACGACTACAAAGTCGTTGGATGTCGCGGTAAAAACGGCCAATCATCTGGTTCATCTTTCGACGACAAAACTGGCGTTTTGTTCTACACGTTACTCAACAAAAACGCCGTCGGTTGTTGGAACTCCAAGAAGGAATATAAAACTGAAACGAATGGTATCGTAGCTAGCGACCCAGTCACCATGATATTCCCTAACGACTTAAAGGTCGACAAAAACGGCACCTTGTGGGTGCTCACCGATCGTTTGCCTAATTTCTGGTTCTCAAAATTGGACTTCAACGATGTTAACTTTAGGATATTTAGCATCTCGACGCAAGATGCGATCAAGGGAACTGTCTGTGATAATTCTTCGTAAGATATCTCCCTTTTTTTTTTTTTCTAAAATAACTTAGTAGCTTATTGTGTAGTGTGTTATGGTATGCTTGTAGTTGTAGCATTAATTTAACTCGTATGTACCGGTGTAATTGTATTTGTGCGATTAGATTAATAATACGTGTAAAACCCACTTCCGGCGATGCAATTCCAGAACTACGATGCGTGTCGGTGTTCTGCTTTTTAGCAATGTGGATATCGCAATTGTGTAACATAGGAAATCTCTAGCTCCACACCGCGTCATTTGTATTTCTGGAATACGTCGCATTTAGCTTTGATTTTAATAACCGACCTTATATGTGTACGTAGTTAACTCTACCAAATCCGTATTAACCACGGTGATAATTCGTCTCGCGATGACATGCCCTATCGACGGAAAACCTTAACTGGCAAGGTTTAAGGTTATACCTTAAAATACCCGAAAGGTCACCGTTGTCGTATGTACTAAACCCACATCTTGTTCGCTGCACAAGCTTCCGTTTTTCAAATTACTAACGTCACAGCTTTCAATGTGCTGTTGTAAGTTTTGCAAATACACGTATTTATGCTCGAACATCTAAATAAAGTTTCAGAACCGCGGCGGTCAGTTTGCTGGTGTTTGCTTTAGCCGGAATCGCCCATACTATCGTCTAAATCACCGTTACTCTTGACCAAAAAATCTCTTAATCCTACCAAGCGAGCTGGACCATGCAGGAAGTAAATCTTCGATGGCGTGTATCAGTGTAGCGAATCAAAACTATTATTACTATTAAGCCTTGATGAACTAGTTGTAATAACTGTAAAATGAATTTTCCTCTTGTTTTACCTCTTGTTTTGTTTTAATTGCCCTCTCTGTGATGTTACCTTTAAATAGGTGATGGTCTTGTTTGTTTATTGTTAAGGTCTCTTTTAATGTGTATAAATATTTTATGTGAGTAATTTTTAATTTTTTAAATGTGGCATTTATTTGGATAATATAAATTTTTAGTGTATTTTTTTATTTGTTTTTATATCACAGGGTAGCTATAGAAGCTTAGGTGTGATAGCTTTGATCGTCATGTTTTGAGGATTAACGGATTCAATACCACGTGTCAAGTTGTCGAGAGTACGAGGAACACACAGAATGCGACGATTACAAGGAATTGGGGAACATGCGTACTGTGTGGATTTCAAGGAATCGGAGGAATATGAGAAACTGGAGGAATGAGGGGAATGCAAGGATTACAAGGAATACACAGAAAGCGAGGAACATGCGGAACGCGAGGATTTCAAGGAATGGAGGGGAATATGAGAAATGGGAGGAATAAGAGGAATGCGAGGAACATGGGGGATGCGACAATTACAAGGAGTTGAGAGAACATGCGGAATGCGAGGATTTCAAGGAATGGGGCGAATATGAGAAATGGAAGGAATGTGAAGAACACGCAAAATGCAAGAATTTTAAGGAATGGAGGGGGATATGAGGAATGGGAGGAATAAGAGGAATGCGAGGAACATGCGGAATGCGACAATTACATGAATTAGGAGATAGGAGAACATGCGGGAAGCGAGGATTTCAAGGAATTGGATGAATATGAGAAATTGGAGAAATGCGAGAAACATGCAGAATGCCGAGATGCCAAGGAATGGGGATACAAGAAATGGCAGGAGGAATAAGAGGAATGCGAGGAACATGCGGAATGCGAAAATTACATGAATTAGGAGATAGGAGAACATGCGGGAAGCGATGATTTCAAGGAATTGGATGAATATGAGAAATTGGAGAAATGCGAGAAACATGCAGAATGCCGAGATGCCAAGGAATGGGGATACAAGAAATGGCAGAAGGAATAAGAGGAATGCGATAATTACATGAATTAGGAGATAGGAGAACATGCGGGAAGCGAGGATTTCAAGGAATTGGATGAATATGAGAAATTGGAGAAATGCGAGAAACATGCAGAATGCCGGGATTTCAAGGAATGGGGGATACAAGAAATGGGAGGAATAAAAGGAATGCGAAGATTACAAGGAATACATGGAATGCTAGGAACATGCGGAATACGATGATTACAAGGAATTGAGAGAATTTGCAGAATGCGAGGATTTCAAGGAATGGGGATATGAGAAATGGGAGGAATAAGAGGAATGCAAGGAACATGCGGAAGACGACCATTTCAAGGAATGTGAAGGGGGATATGAGAAACGCTAGGAATACGAGGAAGGCGATGATCACAAGAAATTGGGGGAACATGCGGAATGCGAGGATTTCAAGGAATGAGGAATATACAATATACAATTAATTATTATTCGTGTCTTCATGTCAACTTTTTTCCACTTCAAATTGTTCACTTTCAACTTCAAAAACTGATTGAGATAATTGCATCGATAACTTTCTTCAATCACGATATTATTACACTTTGCACATCGCATACACTCATTCTCCGAACAAGTTAACCCTACCACTCCACTTCAACCCCATAACAAGCCATGACAATTAATCAGACGAGTTAATGTACCAACAATTGGTAGAACTTCATTCCCAAATACACACCAACTAATGTACTTTTATCGATACGAAAGTAGTCGTTAATTAGCGATTAGAAAGAATATGCTTGCGCACGCAACCCGATTACACTAGCAACATATCACGCGAACAGGCGAAGAAATTTTGCGGAACGATATCAAGCCACATCTTGTTTAAAAAAACCCAACCCTGTTGATCTTGACGCAAGTTTTTTATCATTTTATCGCTTAGATTCTCGATTCGTTGCAAAATCTTCGTATAACCATACGCGTTAGTGAGTGATTTACCACGCGAATCGGCACCTTTGAGTAGAATCTCGCATGTTTTCGCATTTAAACTATCGGTTAACGAGAAACCATGTGGACGATATCGCGATTCTTACTACTTGTATTATTCCTCGCGTACGGATTTTCTGCGGCCAATCAACAAAAACTAGACGAGAGGTTTAAATGGACCACGTTGGACTTCAATTTCGCCGATGAATCTGCCAGACAGAAGGCTTTAGAGGACCGTTCGTACATACCAAACAACACCATACCGTTTGGAGTGGCGGTATGGCAGGATAAAGTTTTTATTACTGTTCCAAGAAGAAATCCTGGAGTGCCTGCTACTCTGAACTACATAAATTTGAGTAAGTACCAGCAGAAATGATAGATGAAACATAAGTCTTTATATTTCCGGTTTTTTGGTTCACCCCTACCTACTTCAATTGACCAATCAAAATTAATAGAATACGCTATTCCGTGTACTAAGGAATCTGCAAGCTATTTCGCACTCACGTTACGCAAGCAACGTCATTGCGTAGTGACTACTATAAAATCAGGGACCCAAAGCCTAGAGTGGCAGCTCGATAAGATGGCAGCATCCGGGAGTAGAAATCAGAAAGGATAAATTATAAAACTGAACGTGGCACTAAATTAAGGAAAAATTTGGCGTACATTATGGAACAACATAGTAAAAAAACTATCAAAATGTTGTTGAAATGTTTTAAAAGCGACCAGAATTTTTTTTAAATTGCTTAAAATAACGCAAAATTGTTAAACCTTGTTAAAATTGTTTAAAGTTGCTTAATATTTGAACAAAGCTACATAAAAACAGTTAAAATGTAGCTGAAATGGCCTAAAATCGATTAAAATTTGTTTAAAAGTGTTTAGAATAACGCAAAATTGTCAAAATGTTGTTAAAATTGCTTAAAATCGCATAAAAAATAGTTGAAACGTTGTTAAAATTGTTAAAAATCGATTAATACTTGTTTAAAATTGCGTAAAATCACCTAAAACCATCGAATCATTGTTAAAAATGCTTAAAATTGCATAAAAACATTTGAAATGTTGTTAAAACAGCCTAAAATCTATCAAAATTTGTTTAAAAGTTCTTAAAATTATGAAAAATTGTCAAAATGTACATCATTTTAACGGTTTTTACGCAATTTTAAGCAAATGTTGAACAATTTTATGCACTTTCAACAATATTTTGATAATTTTGCGTAACTTTAAGCACTTTTAAACGAATTTTGATCGATTTTAAGCTATTTTAACAAAATTCAGACTATTTTTATGCATGTTTATGGAAATATCGAACAACTTTAAAGAATTTTAGCAACGTTTTGACAATTTTGCGTAATTTTGTGCAATTTTAAACAAATTTTGATCGATTTTGAGCTGTTTTAACAACATTTTAACTGTTTTTACACAATTTTAAGCAATTTTAACAACGTTTTGACGGTTTTAGGTAATTTTACGCAATTTTAAACAAGTTCTGATCGATTTTAAGCTGTTTTAACGACATTTTAACTGCTTTAAATGCAATTTTAACAACATTTTGACAATTTTACGTCATTTTGAGCACTCTTAAACAAATTTTGATCGATTCTAAACTTCCTTCAAAACATTTTAACTGTTTTTAATGCAATTTTAACAACATTTTGACAATTTTGCGTAATTTTGAGCACTTTTAAACAAATTTTGATTGATTTCAACATATTTTAACTGTTTTTATACAATTTTGAGTCAATATTCAACGGTTTTAAGCAGTTTTAACGACATTTTAACAATTTTACGTCATTTTGAGCACTTTTAAACAAATTTTGATTGATTTCAACATATTTTAACTGTTTTTATACAATTTTGAGTCAATATTCAACGGTTTTAAGCAGTTTTAACGACATTTTAACAATTTTTTGCAATTCTAAACCGATACACAACAACTTTGAACAATGTTAACGTCATTTTGGCAATTCATGATCAATTTTAAACAAATTTTTCATCGATTTGATCGTTTCGTATATTTGTTATGCAATTTTGAACAAATACTAATGAACTGTAAATGATTTGGGCAACATTTTGAGAATTTTATGTAACTAAAAGCAATTTTGATCAATTTAATCAGAATTTTGGCGATTTTTAAGAATTTTTAGGCAAATTTTTCATCAAATTGGAGGCTCTTGTACAAATTTTATTCATTTAAAAGCAAATATATTGTGATTTAAATGAATTTCCAAGGATGCTTGGAAGATGAATTGAGTGATGTTGTTGAAAAGTAATGACAATTCGTTAACTACGTATAATCTAGAGTTGGGGTGGGGTAGAGCATCAAAAAACGTTCGAGGGCAATAAAAACCCGGAACACGCCCCCGCAGAAGTAGCTTCCTTAAAACCTATTTCAGCTACTTCTCACCAGATGCTCGTGAGATGGCTCTCTTAAATCAATCAGAATAGGCAAGACATCATACATGGATGTCGCGGAGGTTGCATCATCATGAATCAACAAGCGGGTCTTCTGCGAAGACCTGGAATCCACTTAGGCAATTCATTCTACTCTTTCAATACCATCACGCGCATTCACATATATATGGCACTATTTCACACGAATATTTCTACAGTAATGTCAGCATTGTTACAGTTTCTAAAGCGATGTCAACACTGTTACAGATTCAAGCAACACTTCGCCGTTACTAAACCCATACCCAAGCTGGTCATTGAACGAGCCAACTGCCGGAAACATAGTCTCGATTTATAGAGCAAACGTAGATTCTTGCGACAGACTATGGGCCGTGGACACCGGGTCAGTAACCGATTTCGAAGGTAACGGCCAAAACATCCAGTCCAGTCGTCTTCTAGTCATAGATTTAAAAACCAACTCGATCTTGAGGTCGCATCAAATCAGTACCTCAGCTTGTAACGCCATTTACACCAACGTCCTACCAGATATAAGAGACAGTTGCGAAGACGCCTATGCTTACGCTGTAGATCCGAGTGCAAACAGCTTACTCGTGTACTCCTACCAGCGAGACTCGTCATGGCCCAAAAATCACCCTTACTTCAATCCCGACCCATTCCAAATGGACTATCGCGTCAACGGTTTGAATTTCCAATGGGACGATGGCGTATTTGGATTCGCCTTAGCAGAATTAAGCAAACAAAAGGGAAGATGGGCGTATCTACATCCGATGAGTAGTCTAAACGAGTTCATTATCGACACGAAATTCCTGCGAGATCCCAATACCAGCAGATTGGCACTTAATCAAGTCCTAATTGCTGACACCAGAAAACCCACCTTTCAAGCGGCTTCCCAAGCTTACGACGAAACATCCGGCGTACTTTTTTACTCGCTTGTAAACAAAAACGCTATTGGGTGCTGGAATACGCGAAAACAAGGTAATCAGCAAGGTAACACTGATGTCGTCGACTCGAATGATCGCACCATGATTTACTTCGTCGATATAAAAGTCGATAAAACCGGACGTCTTTGGGCTTTGGTTAATAGCATACCGCAGATAATTTATGGAGGCGGATTACGCCAAGATCGTGAAAACTTCAGAGTGTTCACGGCGTCTGTCAAGCAGGCCATTAAGAACACCAATTGCGATGTAAGTAGATCATTTTGGTCAAAAAAGGTATAAAGAAGAAGGACTTCGAGATTTGAGCGGTAAATTTTACAAACATACTGTCAAATGTCAAATACGTGGACTCTTGAATCATTCTGTACCATCCAGGAGTCCAAAGATGGTAAGCATTTAGTTTCAAGGTGGCACAAATACGAGGGTTCAAGTTCATATGACATTTTATGTCATTAATAATCGAAAATCTTCCTTTAAAAAACGCTGTGTATAATTAAATAAAATTTATTTATTTAAAAATCAGATTAATTTTGTAAAAGAATATCAACGCCGGTTTTTGAAACATTAATTTTAAAAAAAAAACACATCGAACTAGTAAAACAGAACGTCTGCAGGAGGCGTACAAATGAAGAATGACGTGTTTCGCGCGTTGGAAAACGCAAACAGCACTGTTACCCATCATCACAGCGTGAAAATTCTCACAAAATAAAAAGATAGGTTTTTTCTCAGCATGCAAAGGATGAAAGATTAGAGAGAAAATATGGGATATGGGCCAGGGACAAAGTTTAGGGATTTGATTGAAGTAGAAAAGGGCCGAAGGATTGGTTGGAGAATTTCTCTAATCAGGAGTAATTAGGACTACGTTGGTTTGTCGAAACAAGGAAATGACTTTTCATTTTACAAAGATGATAAAACGAATAAAAACATTTATTGAAAAAAAATGCCATTCGAATCAAACTACTTCTACAAAACAAAAAAAAAAGTGAATAGATATTTTGTAAAAAAAAAAAATATAATAAATTCATAGACCTCGGATCTAAATACGCGCGAAGGAACTAAACATACAGAGACACACCTAATAAAACCAAATAACACTAGGTGCTCCGAAAATCACCACATAAACCTATCTCGAGAGTTGAAAAAATCATTCGAAAGAAAACCACAAACCAGGATGTAAACTTTGAGTCCGTCTTCAATATTAAAAATCACCTCAGATCCCCACCACCGACATCATTACTTCCGGAACACCTGTACCTTCAATCACGATATCACAAACAATACAAATTCGTAACTTGAAAACAATGTAATAAAAACAATCACAAATGGTATATCAGTGCTAAAGGCTAACTAAATTCGACGATTCATCTAAGTCTTCGACGCTTCATCGGGGGCGCTTCGCCTTCTTCCAAGCTAGCCAATTCATTACCGAAATTCTTTTTAAATTGTCTGATTAATTTTTCGTTATTCGAAAAACACCACGATAAGAATTGCTTAATAATATCCAATCTTTTACGTTTAATCATATCACAAATAATTTCGGTAAAATTATTAGTCTTACAGAGTTCGGTTCTTTTAAATTTATTGATTTCTTTTTTCGAATTAAAACACCATTTAAGAAGCTCGTCAAAATGACCGAAATTCGTGACGCCGTTCATAGGTTTAAAATTACATTGGTACCTCGTCTTATAATGCATCTTGGATGTGAATCTGTAATCGTCTACTTCGTACACGAACACATCTCTGAGGAGCATTTTTTTCTGCTCCATTCTCTCGGTTTCGGACGTATACGACCACGTGAAGAATTTATCCAACGCTGACCATTTACGTTCCTTGATAAAATGCCAATATACGCTTTTAACTTCGCGTACGAATTCGTGCCGCAGATTAGCGGCGTCTTCGGTGTTGCCGTCAAAGAACACAGGACATACGTACTTCTCGAACAACTCGTATTGGTCGTTTTTAATCAAATCTTCGCAAAAATTCAAAGCTCGAGTGGAAAATAACAAGGTTCTTTTCACGTTCGGTCGACACGAGACGAAATACGTGGATAACAAGTGCAACGAGGTATTTTGCCAAATCCAATCGAACGCGGTGATCTCCAAATCGAGCACGAATTCTTTACAATGGTTCGGTAGAAATGACCAAATCTCTTGAAAAAAGAACACGTATTTTTCATATAAATACGAATACCCTTTGGAAGCGTCGCCGTAATGATCGCTAATTAGATTATTCAAATCGAATAATATCTGGCAAACGTTCTCTTCGGGAATATCATCTCGTACGTGGTACAACGTGGGTAAAAAATAATCCAAATATAACGGTTCCATGAGAAATTGCGGTATAATATCGTCGAAAAATACTCCAAAATCCATCAATTCGTCTTGCTGGTTTTCATCCAATTTCGAGACAATATAACACGAATAATCGATATAAAATTCATATTGCAAGGTAAATATAACACTTACGTCGTATTCGGAGGCCGGCGTATTTCGTAAATAAACCGATACCTCGCGTTCGAAACAATACAAACATTTATTAGCCTTCAACTCGTTCCAACTTTCGGCCGATCTGTGCATAAAATGTAACCAAAAGAATTTCATTGGGTTGTGCTCTTCGATCAAATTGTCGCTTTGGAGATTTCCGATGAAGACCGGAAATCCGATAAGAGTCTCTTCGGAAGCGCAACATTTTGGACAAACGATAACGCAATTTTTATATAAAATCGATTTCTTTATTTCTAGCATCGATTTGGCAGTTTTCAAATGATTTATGGTACCGCGAGGTAGCCAAACGATTTTATCAATGTAATTGATAGCTACGCTTTTTTTCTTCTTGTGCTTTTTGAATACATAGAAATCATAAAAGTCTATCCAATTACTAAGCTCTTGGCCGATCAGTATGATCAAATGAGGTATGTACTGGTGCAATGTTTTTGGCTTCATTATATCGTCCAATTCGCTTTTTATTTTGTTACCTATCTTGCATACTTGCAACCATGTTAACTGGTGTTTGAAAGTTCTCAATTTATTGTACCACAAAGTGGCTACCAAGTGCACCGATGAGATGTATTGCAACGATGGCATAGAAAACGCGCTGTTATAACGTATCAGTCCATTTTCCAGAATATCGTTATAGGTAACCACCCATTCATCGAAATTCGTTTGTGGTGCTAAATTATCGCTAGCCATTGCTTAAGCGCTCTGAAAAACAATTAAATTCATTTTAATGTGCGACTCTGCGTACGTTATCAAGCTGCGAAAAGTGATAACGAAATATAATTCGCCAAGGCAAATGCAAAGAAGTGAATCTAATCTAACACAATACTAACCGATTGAAAGAATAATTCTTCAATCCAATATATTAACCATAAGATACCGCGAGGAAATTAAATTTAAAACAAAATCATTCCGAGAGTTAAACCTTATCAGAACGTTTAGTAACTTTTACACTTCGACGACCTGGCAGCTTTATTGATACCGCGTTGTATCGCAGCAACGTAGCGGCATCGTAATCTGGAAATTAATACGAAAAAAACATGTGAAATTATCCGCAAATAAATATGCAATTATTGAAATTCAAAAAATTAAAACGAGTGATAACAAAGGTTGAAATTTCGTCATCGGAAAAGTACATCTTCACTTACCTTTTATCGCACGAAAACGATGCCCGTACAAGAATAACACTTCTTTGCAATGCTAATTCATTGTTGGAAACATTAATTGAATAATAAAATTTAATAAATTCCGCAAACGTAATTATTAAAAATGAAAAATTACAAAGAAAAACACTAAAAAACAAAATAAAAATGCAACAGGCAAAAAAAAACCTGCAATGCGAAAATTTTTCAATTTTCACCACACGAAAATTTACGTAAAGGTAACACTGATTTCACAGAACGTAACTTGATAGATCGTTCAACTGAGTAACAAATCAAAACGTAATTACCAGTAAATTACGATTCGAAGAATATCGACTATTTACAGTAGATCTTGTCCAATCTAAAATAAATTATCGCGATTAGTAAACAATACGAAAAAATTCGAGATAAAAGTTCGACCGATTTTTAATTTTAGTTAGAGAAAAGATTATTCAAAATTAAACAAGTTAATTACGAAGTGAAATATCCGCGCATGAAATTAATTCGTTCTTCGATCAAATTCGCGATAAATAATGGAGCAAATTCCTCAAACGAGTAAGTTCAGCAGTAACGAATTTTAAAACAATTTCAATTTCGTTAGAATTTTTTCCATTCAATATGGTAATTTACTCGATAATTGGTTTATTTAAAATGCTAATAAATTACGCCAACAAACAAGGATGATTATCATGCTATTGTTCATTTCAGAAGTGAAACTGTCACCTCGTTTGTTTCAGTGCTATATTGCATCTCATAATGCAATGAGCATGTCTGCAACGTTACAAAATAAATAAACAAATTTCGTTATGAATTCAAAATTGCATTTTGTATTTACAGGTGTCACTGATAAGAGACTTGTTGAACCGTCAGAGGCGAATGGCGAACAAAGTAAGCACTTCAACGATACCTTTATCTTTTTAATAATATTGATATCTGAACTTTTTTCTATTCTATAGATGGAAATAAGCAACCAGATTCGGGCGTTTCTCCCATACCGAAGAATATTTCTGCTGGTAAAATTAAGGCATTCCGTTTTAAATTGCTTTCCATTCGTTATTATTCATTGTTATTTTTCAGACGGCGAAAAAGCCGATGAAGAGCCCGGCGAAATTCTAATTAATGATTTCGATGCAGAGGTAACCGATTTAAAAACTAAACACTCACCGATAAATTTCTAATATCGATTTTTCGCTTTTTAGGAACTCAACTTCAACCACTGCAGGATTACACAACTCGAAAATCTGTCCGAACTGAAAAACATACAAAGATTATATTTTCGATGGAATTTAATCAAGAAAATTGAGAATCTGAATAGTTTGACTAATTTAGTCGAGCTCGAGTTGTACGACAATCAGATCACAACCATTGAAAATTTAGATCAGTTGGTTAACTTAGAGTAAGCGATGACGGTTAAATTTCTCTTCATTCGTGCAACTTACATTAACGCAAATATTCTTTTAGAATACTCGATTTGGCATTTAATAGAATAACTGAAATAAAAGGTCTTGATAAGTTGGTCAATTTAAAAAAACTATTCCTAAGCGCCAATAAAATATCGAAAATAGAGAACTTGAACGCGTTGAAAAATTTGGAATTACTTGAATTGGGTGATAATAAAATTAGAGTAAGTAAAAATATGTCGTTAACTTCTGATTTTAAATTCATTTTACTACGTATTTTTTTTAAATACGGAATAGAAAATTGAGAACATAGAGATGCTGACTAATCTGACCAAGTTGTACTTCGGTAAGAATAAAATCACCAAGATTGAAAATCTTGAAAATCTATCAAATCTTACTGCACTCAGTCTACAAGTAGGTAACACGTTTCATTAAACATTTTCCAAAAATAACTCAACCACTTGAAACATTTCCCTCAGGCAAATCGAATTACTAAAATAGAAAATCTCTCAGCATTAACTAACTTAGAAGAATTGTATTTATCCGAAAACGGTATCCATACTATAGAAGGTTTTGAAAAAAATTTGAAATTAACGACCATCGATTTGGCCTACAACAAAATAACGAACATTTCCAGCTTGAGTTATCTGCCAGAATTGCAAGATCTATGGGTAACCAACCACTCGACAAGTCTTATTTTAATACAATGTTTTCAGTTTTGTCTTAAATTTTATTCTTAATTCATAGCTGAACAATAACGAAATTGCTGCTTGGAAAGATGTCGATGTCTTAAGCGCGAATAAAAAATTGGAAACGTTGTATTTGGAACATAATCCACTCGCTAGTACTGCGGATTACCGAAGAAAAATTAAACTAGCTTTACCTCAGTTAACTCAACTGGATGCAACTTTACTAAGGTTCATTTAATTTGAATTCTTCGTTTTGTCATTTGACGAACATCTTAAAACGATGTTTCTCTGTTGCAGATGAATAGAAAAGGCCAAAGCGCGTAAAATGAATCAGTGTCGTACTTCATTTTCATTTATAACTTATAAATTAACATTATTATCACATTATAGTAGAATATTAATAGAACGAAACCTCGTTAAGCGTTCGTTTTCAGAGCGTCATCGCGTGGTTTGTAGTGATTATACACGTTGTGATGTTGAATCGGATGAAGTCTTTTTTCTTCTACGATGGTATCAATAAATTTAATGACATTACTTTTACGAAATAAATTAAAAATTTTATGTAATGAAATATATTGTCATTTATAATACTCATCGAGCTTATTTTTTAGTAACTACGTAAAGGCTACTTACTGCGATAACTATCTTGATCCTATGAATTTCATTTCGATGTTGTATAACCAAAAACTAAAATTTCATTATTTTAAAAGGAACTATTACACGGACAAGTAATTTTTAACGCGATATAATACCGACACCGTGAAACTTTCGAAATGAATAATGGCGCGAAATTAAATTCACCGCATGGCATTTTTGGAACTGTTGTCGAGTTCTGATTACAACATTGATATAAATTAACTAATAATGCAGAACTCGAGTGCAGTATCGCGAATCACAAATTTATTAACACGACAGTGAAATTATATTGAAAAATGCTCACAAATATCACAATACTTTGCTAAAATCTCGACGAACATGGCAAAACTAAAAGATACTCCATTTTCACTTGCCAGTTGCCGCAACTATTGCGAGTGACTAAACGATAGATAAAGAGCAACTTGAATCGGTTACGTTCGGAAATGTTCGATTAACTTCGGTTCATTCAATTCATAACTTTTCATGTTTTCGTTTGTTTTTTTCATCGATAAAAAAATAAAAACATAAGATTTTCATGAATCAGCGGAAATTTAGTAAAAAAATTGAACGTTTTATTGAAAAACAACATAGAATTAAAAAAATTAAAAAACAACATTCGAAGTAAATGTAAATATGGTACAAATACAAATGCGTAATTTCACACATAAATTACGAGTTAAAAGAGATCGTTGTAATTTACATCTATAAATTTCATTCCATATGTGGATAACTGTTTTATACTTGTTGTCTTTCGGTTAATTTGTAATAATACCCCTTTTTATTCACTAAATCTTCGTGTATTCCTTGTTCAATAATTTTACCTTTATGTACAACAGCAATAAAATCAGCATTTTGTATCGTTGATAAACGATGAGCAATTGTGATACATGTTCTGCCTTCTCTTGCTTTATCTAATGCTTCTTGTACAACCTGAATGTGCACAAAATAACATTGAGAGATAGCTAGAAAAAGCGATTGATGATTGATGAATATTCGTACCTATAACTTCTTATAACCTACCTTTTCACATTCTGTGTCAAGTGCCGAAGTTGCTTCATCTAGTAACAATATTTTAGGATTTTTAATCAACGCCCTCGCTATCGCGATTCTTTGTTTTTGACCACCCGATAATTGAGCACCCTTTTCCCCCACTACTGTATCATAACCCTGAAATATGCAACGGAAAAATTCAAATTATTATAACGCTCTTTGGTACACAATAGATAACCTCTCAGGTCAACTTGCCTGAGGTAAAGATGCAACGAAATTATGAATATTGACGCTTTTAGCTGCTTGGATAACTTTCTGCATAACCACAGCTTCGTTTTCCGTTGTAGACAAACCATACGCGATATTATCTTTTATAGAACGATCGAAAAGATTTGGTTCTTGCGTGACGATTCCGATATGACGACGTAAATGGTGCAAATTCAAAACGGAAATGTCGAAATCATCCAGTTCCTTGAATTTTAAATCCAAATTACTCTTCACTTCTTGGCTACACCAAGTAACTATTTTTTTCTTACGATGTGCCCGCGACAAGGATTATAAAACCTTTCCAGTAATGACACCACCGTGCTTTTTCCACAACCTGATTCTCCAACTAAGGCCAATGTTTTTCCGGACTCTAAATTGAAATTGAAACCGCGTAACACATTGAAATCTGCTCTTGCGGGGTATGTGAAATGAACTTCGTTGAATCGGATTTTTCCTTTGATTTCCTAAAAAAACATTGCCAATTTTGGATAAAATAAACGTAACGAATATTGTCGTAATGTTGATTCTTATTTTCGTTTACGTAATGCTAATAATATTCTTTCCTCACTAAAATAACTGGTAAAATGTTGAAAATATTTACATACACATTAAAAAAAAATTCTACGTACCGGTTTAACTCCAAGCGGCACCATCGGATCTATCTCCGATTTTTTATTTATTAATTGCATCATTAAGCGAGCAGCGTATTTCGCTCTCATGAAATCTTGCATATAAGAAAATGTATTTCCAACGGAAGTTGCGCAAAAAGCTAAGGCGAAGAATACCCTGTAAAATTTTTACAATTTTCGAACTTGAAATTGCCACTACATCGAATATACGTATTTCAAGAGTTTTACCTGTAAATATCTGAAGGACTCATTTCACCGGTTTCCACCAGTTGAGCGCCATATTTAAACGCTGCTGTGTACATTAAATAAATAATGGATTGGGAAAATGAAAACACAACGCCAAAAGTAGCTGCGTGCTTTTTCGCCTCTCTTGAAAAAATTTCAAAAATAAGAATAAATATAGTTACAAGTACAAATGAATTTTAGATAATTACAAAAAAAATTACCTAAACGGAATACTTAAACTTTCTGTGTATTTTCTCACAAATAAACGCTCAGTACCTAATGCTTGTACCGTTCTTATATTTTGAATACATTCACCGACGATCTAATTATCGTATAAAGAAATTAATTTCTTTTTCTAAAAAATTTAAAATATTCATCTCATTTTTACTTTTCCTGCGACTTCCATCAGACGCGAATCTCTGAATTGATTTTTTTTCAAAATCATATTTTGTTGATATGCAGCTCCGGCGATAAAAGGTACACCGAAAACCAACAATATCGCTAATTTCCAGCCGAACAAAAACGCGATGAATATACCAGATGCCATGGTCACCAACGCCGTGATCATATGTCCAACTCGTAAACCAGCCGCCTAGAAAAAGTAATATTTGATAATAAAAACTAATACACGAATATAAATATAAATAATTACGTACAGCTTTGACAAGAGGTGCATCTCGAGCTAATCTCGTAATTAAATAACCAGTTGAAGACGACTCTAAATCAAACCATCCAATAGGTTGCCTTAAAATGCTATTGAATGCTTTTGATCTCATTCTCATAATCAACTTTTCGGCGGCACTGGTCATGCATATAGTCTTTGAACAAAAAGTATGATGACAATTGAATTAAATACTCAGTCGACATCGCGTATAATTTTTAATTACCTGCGTAAACATAGCCACTCCAGAAACCGAACCTAAAATTACCAACATATAAGCCCAAAATTTAGCAGATGATTTCAACTGATCTTTCGGTAATGTAAATGTCTGAAAAATATTCATCGATAGAATAATTTCACTTTAAAAATTACTTCGTCCTTATTACACATACCACAAACATTTCGGTGTAAAAAATGGAAAATATAGGCATTATAGCTCCGGTCACAGCACAAGCGAGTATACCAATGGTCAAACGAAGCCATTCTTTTGAATTAAATTTCACCAATTGCCAGACACTAACTTGAGGCAAATCTTTTTCCTATTGTGAGACATAATTACAGGAATTATCTGTATCGAAAAACAATAGGTAATTTTTTATTCAAGTTGGTACCAACTTCTGCCATATTATCGACGATATTGGTGTCCCATTCGAATGATTCCAACGACGAACTTCTCGAATTCAAAGACATCGTTGAGACGAATCTATTTTCGAATTCGTCTTCTTCGTTCCTGCGCACGAATATCAATATTTTGAGGTGTTAATTATAAAGGTTCTGATTCGAGATGATAAACTTACCAATTTTTTTTAGTTTTTTCGTCAATAGTCTTATCGAGGGTTTGAGCAAGTATCAAATTGTAATATAATCCTTTTTTAGAAATTAGTTCTTGATGATTACCGGTTTCTGCTACGTAGCCATCCTGTTGGTAACATTTCGTATTCGAAAAATATTATTACAAAATATCGTAATAATTTTAATTTAAATAATTCACCGTGGAAACGAATGTAATAATTACAAAAAATTATAAACGGGCACATATTACATGGAATACTAATATAGGGTAAGATTCGTAAATCGGCTAACAACTTCACCTGATCCAGCCTCTAACCACATTTCGACTTTCGTTGCATGTTACAACTAGCAAATCTACACGAGCTCGATACACGTTGTAATACCGCGTACGATAGTGGCAGTCTGGCGCTCACGTGCTATGGCCATAGTTCGTTCACTCGCTATACGCACGTTGCAACTTGCAAACCATGCGACTGCATGGGCCATGCACACCGAAGACGGCCACTACGGCTCGCGGTATTTATCAATGAGCGCTCGTTCTTTTAGTTCGACTAAAAAGAATTACCCAATTTGAGCATATCAGTGGCATTTTTCCAGAAAGAACTCAATAAACTTGACGAATATTAATCAAAATAAGCAAAACGAAAGAAAATCGTAAATTTTTCGTTAAAATTCAAGGTAAATTTCGTTGCCTAAGAATCCAAGATGGTAATTTCGCATTTGAGCCGAGATCTCTTTAAGGTAATTCTAGAATACGAAAAAGTAACTTACACAAGGTCTGGTATCTGGTGCTTCAGCCCCAGGCCCTGATGTAGATGTTCCTATGCGCAAACACGTAAATATGATGCGTTTGTTGAATGGTAAAATGGGCGTATAAATTTACCTCAAACCAAGCTTATCTTACCTTCATGACGTAAATCAAATCAGCGTTTCTAACGGTGGATAAACGATGAGCTATAATAATGGTGGTTCTTCCGTACATAGCTTTCTCCAAAGCTTCTTGAACAATGCCCTCGCTGTGAGCATCCAACGCTGAGGTGGCTTCGTCCAGCAGCAGAATTTTCGGATTCCTTACTAGTGCTCTGGCAATGGCGATGCGTTGTTTTTGGCCACCGGATAATTGAGAACCGCAATCTCCAGCTGAGGTGTTGTAACCCTGTGAATATTACTTAAGTTATATCGTCGCTCGATGTAAAAATATTGCAATCGTGACTATGATCTGACCTCGGGGAGTTTAGTGATGAAATAGTGAGCATTGGCGATTCGTGCAGCGTCTTCGATTTCTTCGTCGGTGATGTCTGGTCTGCCGTAGCGTATGTTATCGGCGATGGAGGCGCTGAATAGGATTGGTTCTTGGGCAACGACGCCGATTTGGTTACGTAACCAGTTAACGTTCAATTGATGTAGTGGTATTCCGTCCAAAGTGATCTAGAAAAATTTAGCGAACCAATATATCGTTCAGCAAGTCTCCAAGAAGTATCTATGTGGAAGTATCTATCGTACCATGCCATCGACGGGATCGTAAAAGCGAAGGAATAATCCTAAAATGGTACTTTTACCCGCTCCACTTGCTCCTACAAACGCGACAATCTTTCCTTGATCGATTTTCAAAGACAAATCGTGTAAAACCTGCGAAAAATATTTGACATAATCGACGATATATTACTAATCAATAAAAAAACCTATATTTCAAACCTCAACGTTAGGACGAGACGGATACTTGAACGACAAACGTTTAAATTCAATATAACCATCTACCATCTTAGGTTTCAGGCCTTTTTTCGAATACGCATCAATCTCAGGCGTTCGCTCGATTATTTTGAAAACCGACTCAGCGGAACCAACAGCTGTGCTAACAGAGTTAATGAATGGCAACGCGTTACCGACCGAAAAAGCTCCAGCCATAACGCTGAAAAATACCTAAATTAAATAAAATCGGTTCGCGTGAATAAAACATCGAAAAAATTCAATTTCACTACGAAGCAAGTCGAAACAAACCGTAAAAATAGATCCCGGCGTGCATGTTCCATCGGCGACTAAACTTGCACCGTAATAAAACGCGAATCCGTAAGATGCGTACATGATGAAAAACACAATTCCAAGCCCAATTGATAGAGTCAAATATTTATCCATCGCGATTTTTCGTCCATCATCTAATGCTTTCTTGTACCTTGACGTATCAAATTAATATTAAATTCGCGTGAAATTACAAATTGTCTTCTCGTGATAAACAAACGAGTATATTCGCATTGTACCTTTTCATTTCAACATATTCTTTACAAAACGCAGCTACTGTTCTGATATTCGATAAAACCTCTTTCGCTATTCCTCCGGCAATTGAATATTTCAATTGTTCACGAGCCGCCGAATTCGAAGACACCTTTGAAATTAAAAAACAATGAAGTAATGAATAAATATACTCAAAAAAGAATTTAGCATACAAAACGGTACGCATACTTTTGCCAAATACGCCGATGTGCCGATTAGAAATGGTCCAACGGTAATTATAGCCGATGTTAATCTCCAGTTGATGTAAAAACCGACTAATAATCCTGATGCAAATGTGGATAAATATTGTATAACTAAACTGAACTTGCAACCTAACCCTTCTCGTATTCTTTCCAAATCACTGCAAATTAAAACAACATATAAATACGAGTACTCAAAAAACCAAAATATTCCGATTATTCAAAGCGTAGGTCAGGGGCGGATTGATAATTTTAAATTTACCGCAACTTTCAAAGCTTTCAGTGCCTTTAGTAAGAAAAAATGTTGAAAAAAGGGTCATTTTTTGGGAATTTTTAAGAAAAATTTGGAAAAATTCTTTATTCATAACATCATTTGAAGAAATATCTTACTCTGACAATTTCAATGATAAATCTCCGCTTTCATTTTGATCATACCAACTTATATCTTGTCTTAGAAGTTGCGAGAAGAATATTTTACGTAAACGATAAACCTGGTGTTCAGCAACCAATTCCCAACAGAATGTCTGTAAAGAAAATTACATTTTGTGAGTCCAAATTTCATACCAATTTTCTAAATTACCTATATAATCTACATTGTGTATTAACATACGATAGTACGTAAAGGGTTATTTGAAGTTAATCAAAAAAAAGATGAATTCACATTGAAATCGATAATCTTTTCGGATTATACATCTATTTATAAATTTCTTTAGAAAATTATTCACATTTTAATCATTTCTAAATCCATTTATCATATTAATTAGTTCCTCTTCAGTACAAAAATTAATCGTAAACGAACTCCGGCGATATACATTTTCAAGTGACTTCTTTCGCAGAAGTCGACTTTCGAATTTATTCGATGATTAATTAAAATAATAATTTGATAAGAATTACAAATAGCATTACTTGTAAAAAAGCAGCTACTAATACAACAATCGCAATTATCAGATAGCATTTCGAATACAAAATCATCCTAGCGTCGAATTCTTCGAGATTAATTGGCAAATCCATCGAGCTTTCTGCATTAACGCTACACCAAATTAACCCACATTAAATTTTCGTATCGTTATTATAAATTTATATAAATATGAGAACATAAGTAATACATACTTAGTTCCTGAGGAACTTGTGACATTTTGAAAATCTGAAGTGAATCCCTGAAAATAAATTAGTAATTTAATTTAACAAATTACCTAATGAAATGAAAAATCATTATAGGTACATGTTACAAATACCCATTATTATTTTTCTAATTACTAATCGAGTAAAGTTTTCCTAATTTTTTTAAAAAGCTATATTGTGTTTATTTTCTTTTGAACGGTGAAATATTACGACAATTCATTTACGCGAACGAAAAATGCGTAGGTAGATATATAGGTATAAGGTACATCAAAGGTGAATAATTCATGTAAAACAACAGATAAATAACAATATCTAAATTACATAAGAAAACACAGTAAATAAGATGTTTACTAATTATAAAAATACGTAGGTTAGGCTATCTGTGTGCAATGGATATATGAAACGTAGTCGTAGGTATTTCATCAATCGGAAATAAATGAATGAAAGGCCACCTTTTAAACTCATCAATAAACAAGTACCTTCGTTATACAAGATATATAATAATTATATTGATTTATTAGTAACGAAAGCGTTAAAAACATTGATTAGATATGTTGCTCTCGCGTACACAAAAGCTGATGTAATAACTAAAATGATGAACAATATTTAAGCAGGTATTTAATGGTATTTTTGAGTATATATTTGAACATCATCTCAGAATGGCCATTAACCTTATATTATTAAAAATAAACCAAAATTAATAGGTGTCGTTTTACAGCTCGAATATTTGTCAAGTTAATTAAGTACCAATGTCGAAACACGAAGAATAAAACGAGAAAAAAATTATCGGAATTATTAACATTATCAATGGAATATTTCGTTGATCATTCATGCGTTTCTCCAATCATTATTAGATCTTTTTCAAAGATACGTATGGTCAAAGTATTACTAACCTTAATTTAATATTTTTTTAAAATCGGAACACATTCGTTCAAAAATGAACAGTAGTTGATCTTACACTACTTAACCTCAGAGAAATTTCAATTTGGAACAATTTCAAAAATATTCATTTAGATAGCTTAAAGGTAGGTAACGGAAATATTGGAAACATGACTAATTTTCAATTTCCGGCGATTCAAATGGAAATTTCATATTATGTAATAAGATACGGTTTTGATAAGAAATAATGTAAGTTATCCGTGGCAAAGGTATTGAATTCATTTACATAAGCAACTATCACGTTACGAGTCCCAAGACTATGTACAAAATTTACCAAGAAATAATTACGAAATCTTACTACTAATTACATCGTAAACGTTGTTTTATTAAGTGATTGTAAATCAGGAGGACATTTTTTCCTGAGGATCGATTAAAGGAAGCGATTTCACCAAAAAGCTTACCAGCGTTGCCTGTCTGACGAAAGAATCGGTCATTTGACCAAAGATAATTGACAGTATGGGAAAACTTGATCCTTGAATGATAGCACTACACGCTCCGGTAACCATGAGAAATATATCACAAAGGCTGGCATACTGGAACTAAAAGCACAAGTATGAGAAACCAATGCACACGCTTTTTAAGTTAGGTACCGCCGTACCGGTGTGTTGAATATGTAATTATTCTACAGCAACATTAACTTAGAAGATTAAAATTGAAATATACTTACTATTTGAAATAAACCTCTTCTAATCTTCTTCTTCTTCGGTTTTTCGTAATTGTCGAACCATTCACTAGTCATAAAAGATTTAAATATGATTGAATACTTGATCAGACTCAAGCATGCAGATATGCGACAAGTAATAACAAATCATTTCTCCGATTTCAATTTCCAACTCTTACGAATTACTATTTAAAGCATACTTACTTACAGTTCAACACTAGAAAAATTGCTTTTTTTCAAGCATCAACAATTGAAACATTTTTTTTAGAGCTATGAACAACGGACATAACGAAAAACCGTAGTCCATGGATACTTAAAAATATCGAAAAATACTCACTTTTTTGCATGTTTTTCATCATTCAAACTTCCGTAAAACTTCACGCTATCACCGTCCAATAATTTCCTAGTATCTCGCGGTGCCATAGAAATTCTGTTAAATTAACATCTACCGTGAAAGTTACAACGATAAAGTTGATGGTCGCAATTTAACGTCCAAGTGAATGACAGGGGGTTAAAAGTTTTGCAACTTAATCAATGCAAGTTGAACCGCTGAATAAAAGTACACAATAATTATCAATTGAAATAATACGAAAACAAATCCCCGATTTGATGTCGATTGTTAATCAACGAAATTGATACGGAAGTACGAGTTACGAAGCATGCAACAGCCGCAATATGATTAACCCTCGTTCACTTAATAACGTTATGAATCTGAGCGGGCTTTCCATATCGTCTTAGATCAACGTACCTGTGACGTAGGTGGAGGGGTCAATTTCTAATTGTACTTTTTGTAAAATCATGTATTACAAATCGCATTTTATCATTTCTTTTCATGTAGTAGAGCGTCGATGTATTAATTGTCATTTGATAAATAAACAAGATTACACATCCACAGGCGTTTACCGAGAGTACTTAATTATGCATCAGTTAACAATTCAGTGATTAATTAAGAGCTCTTTCAAAGCTGATTTGCTGAAAAATCATCTTTTCGGTTGAAAAGGGAGTAATTTTTTCGAACATAACTTGCGAGGAATTTTGTAAACTTTCACTCGCCGATTATTTCGTATCCATCCTAGAACGTTGGATAGAGCGTTGATCCCTTGCAAGGGCAAATAACGTCCTCGATACAAAATATATACAAATCGCATCATTTCATTTAATTTCAAATTTCGCTTACATGCTTCATAACGGAGTTCATAGTTCGTAATTCGAAAGAACGTTGCATGGGATTCATTTTGTTCCGGGCGAAGACAATTTGAGAAGATAAGCAAATGAATTTGACGCAATTTACATCAAATTTCAAAAATGAATATGTACTACAAAAGAAATATTTCTTTTAAATCAACAAGTGAATTTCGTACTCACTCGAATACGATAACAAATCAGCACGCTGATTGACAGAGTTATAAAGTTAAATTATCAACATACTCATTTCAATACCTCCTCCGTTAAAAACAAACGTTTGAAGCTAAAACTAATAAATTGTGTAACAAGGTACTTCGAAAGAAATCATAACGAGGCGTAAAAACAAAACGAATTTTACAAGAATCGAAAACACGAGAAATGCGCGGACACTAGGATAAAAAAATATCGAAAAAGTGTATTAAACTATAACTATCACGATACATTAATGTGATTAACTTGCACTAAATTATAAATATCACGTAAACACCATCAAGCCTTTTTGTATTCCTCGCGCTTTAATAATTCACCTTCATCCATAGGCTCAATAACGGTTCCCAATTTAGTAACTATCGGCGGCGCGATTAGTTTTTGATGAGCTGTTTCTGGTAACCATGTTCGACCGATTGGAGCCCTAACCGAAGCTTCGTAGT